>WEIS01034286.1:36442-52337 GCA_013389965.1 Todus mexicanus | reverse complement strand
TAATTACTTTGCGTTCTTATTAGTAATGTGGATTTATAGGAAAATCAAAACTATATTAATTATACTGTATCCTCATTATATATTAATAGACTCAGAAACCAACCATTTCGTGCCTCGCAGAGTGAGGTGTAATATTGATACGAGGCTTTGTGGCAGCAGCCAACATGGCACTTAGCTCAATGCATCTACTTTGGAGTATTGACTTGGTGCTCCTGGGACCCAGGAGTTCAAATCCCTGCTGGGAATACTGATATTGAGTCTCCAGAACAGCATCTTGGGGTTTTTATCTCCTCATAAGGGGCCAATTTTTATCAGTGGATGCAGTTTGTGTTTTGAGACGTGTTTTCAGATGCAACATGTGTGTCTTATGTCTACTCCAGGCAAGTCTGTAGTAGCCTCTTGCTTCAATGGGAGAGAGACCCAAGAAGATGCAGCATCTCAAGATCAGTGATATCTTGACATCGGCATGCACAGCCCTCTCCAAAAGCTATGAGCTGGAGCAATTCCTCATCCTCAGAAAGTCATAGAATCATAGAATGTTAGGGATTGGAAGGGACCTCGAAAGATCATCTAGTCCAATTCCCCCACTGGAGCAGGATTACCTAGATCAAGTTGGTAATGGGATGGTATTGGGAATGCTGCTTCTTGCGCTGCACGTGACGTATTTGCCTCACTAGAAAGCCTGGTTGCTTTGGCAGCTGGTGACATCCAGGGTTTGGGTTACTGTTTCTAGGTATAAGCTGAGAGCAGAATTGTGGATGGAGTATAGGTTCAGGACTAGCTCTTGTAGAGCACATGCTAAAGTCAGATGTCAGACTCATGACCTTATTTGACCATTGATGGTTTCTGAAACTGAATTGGATTTACTGTTTTTTGATCTAGTTGTTACGAAGTCCAAATTATTTATTTTGAAGACTGCTAAAGATGACTGAACCTATCAGCCAGATGTTGAAGTCTATTGAAGTCTTAACTACGCTGACCTACCCTGCCAAGGATTGCTGTACTGACTTTGGACCCGGGACATTCCTTTGAAAGAAATATTCCTCAAAAGGGCCATTAAGAGAAGACACTTTCCCTTGACAATTCATCTGCTGACTGATATGGAGGAACTTGAAGAGCCCGTAACGTCATCATTCACACATGGTTTGCCATCATGCAAGGGGGTGGGCAACCAGTGTATAGACTTTCCACATCTGCAGGTGATGACACATGCCCGGATCAGTGTTCCCAGGAAAGGGATGAGAGATCAGAGATAAGAAGTAGTGAAAGCATGGACCCAGTCCCTCACCTGAGCTCAGTGCCTTAAGGAAAGGCAATGACAATGGTGGAGTTGCTTTGAATTGCCCTAGTGGGCATGAGACTGTAGGAAACTTCCTCCTACAGTGACCTTGGGTGGCCTATGAACCCCATTTATAGATGACTCTGAACAGTCTACGCTCAGGTGGAGATTTCAGCCTGCTCCCTTACAAAGTCCCAAACCTGCAGCGCGCGAGGGAGTGATGCTCTTGTGAAGAGTTAATTCCTCCCTTCCCTGAAGGAAATGGCAGATCCTCATGCCTGGTGACAGCTCTTGGTCTGTTTTTAGCTCTTCCAAGTTCCTTTTCTTGACTTCACCATCCTCACAAGTGTTTGCAGCTCAAGCTGTGTCATCTGAATATGTCATTAGTCATTGAATAGCCGAGAGAGGAATAGTCAGCTGGGGAGGATTCAGGACTGTATTACAGTGATCTCTGCCCTTGGTGGATTATGAGCATTTTTCTAAGTGCCTCTAATTTTAATCTCCCAAGCTGTGGCTTGTACAAAAATACATTCAATGGCCTCCTCTCTAGTGTAATATCTTTATATTAAGGATTTTCTCCATCACCTCAGGAAGTCGGCTTTGTCACAGACCAGCTCTGTTAAAACCCAGCAGAACAACAGTGGCATTTTTTCCTCTGTGGAAAATTGGAAGTACCACAGGTGACGGGTTCAGCTTTTGCCTCTGTCTAGTCACAAGTATTGTAGATGGAAAAAAACTACATCAGTTTGAAACACATCGCTGAAAGTTCAGATCTTTTTGGTTAGTGAAAGTAAGTCATTTACTTCTGCCTGTAAGTAATAGTTATCAGTATAGAAACCATAGTGATGAAGAGAGCCCAGCAGGGGAAAAGGAGAGTGAGAAGTCCTGAGATTTTCTGAAAGCATTTAAAAGGATCACCAAGCAATCTGTCTGTATCTCTTTCCTGCCACTGTGCATATGGGACAGGAACACAATAGGGGAATCAGTACAAAAGTCAATAAAATAAAGCAGGCACCTAACCAGTAGCTCACAGATGACTCTCTTGTGATCCAGGTAAGGCCAGTGATTAGAGATGGAATCCCGTTGCAAGGAACAAGAGATGGGTAAGGAGGCAGAACCAATGTGGATTTAATCTCAGAAACACCAGACTGTTCTCAAGGGTTATGCGCGAATCAGACTTTGCACTCACGTGAAAACGTAAGAGTGGATGGAAATGAGTCAGACCAAAGGTTCAGAGATATGGATCAGGTGCTTCTGCCTAGGTCCTGACTGAGCTTCTGTCCTTATTCGTTCTTTTATGTTGCACCACAAAGTGACAGATTTTCACTGGCTTCCCTGTGGTGGCTGACCTACAGCTCTAGGCTGAGGAAGTCCAACAGCTCCTGGAGACTGTGGGGGCTGTTTTCTGTTTGCTAGTTTGTTGTGTGCTAGGACAGATCACCGCTGTGCAGTTTCAACTAGCTCCAGGGTTGGCTTTCAGAAAGCTTATTTTTAGTACTTGGCCATCACATCCTTCTCTGTTCTTTCCTTTTTTTTACCCTCTGCACTAGTCTGGTTATTCAGTAACATGTCTCTCTCAGACCAGGCAGGGACTTGAGTTTCAGGTGGCTGGGAAACCAGTAGAAACAGCAGCCGTCAGCAGACACTTATGGAAAGACCTTTAGAAACTAAAGGTTGGCTCTGAGACACCTACTCTAGTTGCAGATGTCCCTGCTCCCTGCAAGGGGGTTGGATGAGATGACCTTTAGAGATCCTTTCCCATTCAAACCATTCTGTGATTCTATGAAACAGAGCAAGTGTGACAGCCCTTCTCAACTAGACACCAACTACCTGATACTTCTCCCAAGAGTACTATTTTTTTCTTATCATGCTGAGAGCAGTTTTTCTTCAATAGATGCTCCTATTTTTTAATGAATTGAAAAACTCATTTGCATTTACCCACCCTTAGAATGATCATTTTCCCTCTAGTGCCTTAACCAAAAGATCTCTCTCACTGTCTTCCTCCCCAGAGCAGCTTCATCTGCAGCCGGTGCCCTGAGCGCAGAGCCTCCCCTATCAACCGTTTCAGGCAGGAGTGCAAACCCACCCTCTCCGCCTATGATATCCTCTTTATTTCCTTGTTGCAGCCCTTTTCATTTCTCCCTGGCTGTTCTCTGACAGCTGCAGCCCAGGCTCCAATCTGCTGCAGGTGGCTCTTTTTGCCCTTCAGGCTTTCTTCACCATTGTGATGCATTAATGAAGTAGAGCTCCCTGTCAGACTTCATCAGCAGTCTTGTGAAGGCAGAATGAAATCACTTCTATTGACCCACTGGCATATTTATAGGCTCCTTCTNCCGCGGGCATTTTTATAGGTTCTTTTTTTTTTTTTTTTTTTTTTTTTTTTTTTTTTTTTTCTTTTTTTTTTTTTTTTTTGCTGAGTATGGCAGTTATCACCTTTCCATCCCCATGTTGTGTTTATTCAGCAGAAAGCTAAATCACATCTGTGCACAAGTGGAACATTAATCAGGAAACGTAAGCCACTCATAAAGGCTGAAGAACCTATCTAATTACCAGAGCTGGGACAGCTCGCAACACCTACTCCTCGCATGGGTTCACAACCCCATCAATCCCTGAGCCTCTGAACAGAGCCTAGAGACTTTTTCAGCTCTCCTTTTGCCAGACTGTCCCCAGAAATTTTTAAAGTTTGGCCCCAGCATTTTGAATTTTTCCTGATACCTCTCTTCTCTTCTACAGAAACAACAACAAACTCACTTGAGAGCAATACTTTTTACCTGAAACTATACCTCCCCTTTCCCTTTCCTTATTCTATTTACCAGGCAGAATTACCTCCAACATAATCTGTTCCCATGTATAGCTGTGCCTGCCCGACCTCCTTAACAATTTTTTCTCCCTATTTTCCACTAATCACTGAAATCAATCACCCTTCATGTTACTGGGATCCAAACCTATCACACTTGCCATTCTATAAGTTTATAATTAAATTTATTAAACTATATTTCTTTACCATGAAAGATTAGACTAGATGAGCCTTGAGGTCCCTACGAGCCTGGTATTCTATGACTATTATTATAATACTAGATAAAGCATAATACTTCTCAGTATGGTAATATTTTTTGTAATGATGCATTAACATCAAAAGCATTTGATGAACTTTGTGTGAAAACCAGTTAGTTGATGTATGCGCATCTACGGTGGAGAAAAAGGCACCATCAGACAATGTTCATATTATTTTGTGACAAGATTACAAAGTTGGCTGCCCAAGACAGCTCAATGGATGGATACACTTTAGCTTCTGAAAAGCTTCTGACTTAGTCTCGCTTCATTTTCTGATGAAATTCGTAGTTCTCTTTCTGAGCCTTGGCTAAATACTTTATTTTCTGATTTTTATTTTTATTTTTTACTCATTCCACAGATTCAGTGGATTAAAAATTGGTAAATCTACAAGTCTTCAAGTCTTGCAGAGGTATTTCCAGAGAGCAATCTTTTCTTAGTCCAGTGCTATGTTCAACATTCAAGAGGAAAATCTCAGAGGCAGATTTTTGCCAATGATATAAAAATCTATTGAGTGGTTAAGAAGGACGGATCCATTCCAAAGAGAAAGCTGGCTTATTTTAGCAAGGTACATTTTAATAAAACCCAATGAATCAGGATTATAGATGGTATTTATGAGAGAGAAAAGCAGTTAAGAAAAGGACTTTCGGGTCAGGACAGTCAACTTAGTGCCTTGTGTCAGTGAAGGAAGGAAATACAGACCTTGACTGAGTGGTCAAAGGAGTACTAGATAGAAAGTGGGAGCTGGTTAGACCACAGTAAGATAATTTGTAAAGTCCTGTAATCGGTAACAGCCTCCAAGATTTTAATATGTGAGGATGCAAAGAGAGAAAGCTTTAAGAATTATTTCAGTAACTAGAAAACCTCATGACTAGGAGAAACTGAAGAAACTCAGTTTCGTGTACGCTATTCAGGAGGAAATATGAACAAGTAATCACTCAAAGGGGATGTAAGTTTGAGATTTTAGTAAACTCATTTAGCTAAGGAGATGAAAACAGAGCAAGAGTCTGACCTTAGTGACTTATGCGGAATAAATGCTGGGATAAGATCTAAAATCATTGTAGAAGTGAAGGAAAACAACCATTGAGACAAGTTACCGAGGTTTGCACTGGTTTCTCTGTTATTTATTTAAACCAAGATAGCAAATCCTCCAAAAATAGATGCCATATTTCAGCCCAAAGTTACTGTGTTTGGTAACAAAATCATCTGGTGCAGTTTTACGTTGGATGATTTTATATCCCAGTAGGTAATAGCTCAGGTCCTTTGGGGGTAGCCTTGTCATGCTGAACTGTGATCTATCTTCATGTCCACTAATGGGCCTCGCTTGAACTCTGAAAATTTCACTGATGGCAAAATGGATAATTAAAATTTTAGGGACTTGCCTAAGCTATTAAATTATTAGGTCCGCAAGGAGGTGGCTTAGAAATTTGTATTCCCATCAGTAGAATATGGGTCAATAGATACCGGATGCAAGGATCATGCAAACGATATACAGTCAGGAATTCAAAAAGCTCAAGAAGTAGATTATTGAAATAATTGTTCATAAGATGTGTGGTCTCCTGTAATTTACCTGATAGCTGTTTTAAGGAAAGCCACAGTTCTAATTACAGTGCTATAAATACAGAGGAAATCTGTTTGGTGGTTTTATTATCTACGTATTGAGAAGAACTTATGGCTCTTCTCATCTAAGGAAAGCATGAGCTCTAGTACTCATGAACTCTTTCTGATTTAGGTGTTGATTTAGTCACATAGTCATGGTTTGCTGCCTTCTCTAGGAGATATTACTGAACTATAGTCAGAAAACAGCAGATGACTAGGTTCCATCTAAACCTCCCTCCCAAATAATAATTCCTGGTAATTTAACTTTGGTTTTCTTACCATTAATGCTTATTTAACAGGTCTTGCTTTGTTTGTCCATGGGACAGAAGAGTTGTCTTGCCCTCAAACGACACCATTTGAAGTGATTTTTTGAGCTTCAGCTCTGTTTGTAAAAAACTTTAGCTATTTCCTTATAAAGGTAGCTAGAAATCCAAGATAAGCTTTTATTTATGACATCTGAAGTCTTGCAAATACAATAGCCTAGTAAGGACGAATTAACAAGACTTTATTATCTTATTGTGAGAACTAAGATTATTCCAAGAAAAGCCAAATGAAACTAGAAGATCTTCCTCTGGGACTGAGTGTTTAAAAGCAGCTCATCATGTATGTGGAATTGATTAAACTGAGTGGAAACAAAATGAGAGACACAAACAATGCATATTTTTTCTGCTGGGAAAAAGAACTGCAGTTTGCAAGTCACCTGTGATCTCAGTGTCCATGTCCTCTGTGCACAAGATACTTTGCCTGCCTGCTCCCACCGGTGAGGGTCTATTGAGCAGTGGAACTGATACAACCTAAGATTATTTATGTTCCCACTCCTACTGGATAAGAGAAGGAAGACCATGTCTACATGAAAGTGTAGAAGTACAACTACAGACTCAGGCTCATGGGCAGCTCTTCGCCATTATCTTATTCCACAACACAGTTACCAGAATATGATTTCAGAAGACCACTGAAGAGTTGTTATGGGCAGATGCTGGTCTCGCAATTCCCAGCTACCAAGAGAAGAGTGAGTGCACACATGTAAGTGTGGCCATAAGCTCAACCACTCTCTTGGCCTGCTACCTCCCATTCTCCAGCAGACACCAGGTCCAATGAATCCACAGAATGAAAGAATCATAGAATGGTTTAGGTTGTAAGGAACCTTAAAGCTCATAAAGTTCCAATCCCCCTGCCATGGGCAGCGACACTTCCCACTAGACCAGGTTGCTCAAGGCCTCATCCAGCCTGGAATTGAACACTTCCAGGGATGGAGCATCCACAGCTTCCCTGGTCAACATATTCCAGTGTCTCACCACCCTCACTGTAAAGAATTCCTTCCTAATATCTAACTAGAAAAATTCAGCAGCTGCCCTCTTCCCCACATGATTCAAGAGAATTGGAGGGTTTTTTCTTTGTTCTCATTTAATTATTTTGTCCCTACATTCCATCTCTGCCCTATACATCTGAGTTGCTGTTACAAGATACACCACTATATTATAGCTTGCTATTTTTTACAGACTTTTCTGAAGCCCACGAACCTTAATATTTCTACTATTGACATACAGTCAGGAGGCAGCTTCTCCTCAATGTCTCTTTGACCAGTCACACAAAGTCAGTCTGCTGCTAAGGCAGTAAGGGTTAATGCCACACCATCTATTTTTGACTAAATAGGAGAAAAGGTGGGGGTAGAATGGATGGCAAAAAGAAGAAGAGAGGAGAAGAGCAAAATCTGACAAATGCTTTTCTCAGCATTATGTCAAACATGTTTACAGAACTGCACGATTAATAAAAAAACCCTGCGCTGGAGTCCCTAATTACTATTCTGCACAGGGCGGAACACTTCTTCATTATCCCTTTTTGAATTGATTGTGTACATCAAACAGTCAAGATATAAATAAAATATGCCTGCATGCATAATACCCTCATATTAAAACAGAAGGCAATTAACCTATGATTTTTCATTAATTAAATTAAAATAGCCCTCTGAAAATGTCTCAAATCAAAACAAGTTCCTTGCATAGTATTTTTTTCTTGCCAAGTTGCACAGAGCCTGCTTGTAAAATCATCGGTCCAACAAAATTACCATAAACCTCCCCAATTTTTATCAAAGGCTACCCATTTTCATCTGCAACTCCATTGTTTGAAGCACTAATCCCATTTACAATATTGGTTTTATTTTTCCATCTTTAAAATAATATTTGCAGATGCTTGTCCACTCTTCAGCACATTGTTTACATTTTATTTTTACTAATTATGGTGATGTGCTTTGTGGAATTACAATAGGTATTGATCAGATCAGAAATCCAGCAAATAAGCTTAACAGTGGGTCACTTCTCTCCTCTTAAATTTGTGTATGAAATAGCAAGCTCAGTTAGCATAAGGGTTAATTAAGACTGTACAGTGATCTCCAGTTGACTGAGTTTAGGCTATGTTGCCAGAGAGAGCTAAGAGTAAGTCTGCTTGCTGGCCTCCATACGAACATATTTGTTGTTGACCATTCTATTCAGGTAAATGGAGTTGCCCTAAAGACAACTTCAGATGTCCATTGGTTTCGTGGATTGTCAGGACGCATGAACACAAAACAAAGGGAAGATGAACTGTGGCCAAAAATCCTAACTGCAAAATAACAAAATGTCTAATGCAAAATTCACAGAATCATAGAATCGTTTAGTTTGGAAGAGACCTTTAAGATCAAGTCCAATCATTACCCCAGCACTGCCAGGGCACCACTACCCCATGTCCCCCAGCACCACACCTCCATGGCTTGGAAACCCCTCCAGGGACCATGGGGACTCCACTGCTGCCCGGGGGAACCCTTTACATGAAGAAATTGTTCCTCAGGTCCAACCTACCCTCTTCTCCCACCCCAACCCTGGCCCCAGAGCAACTTGAGGCCATTTCCTCTTACCCTATTGCTTGCTCCCTGGGAGACTGGCTCCACACTTGGCTCCAACCTCCTTTCAGGAGGAGGATAAAGACTCAGGGGAGACTGTTTTCTCCAGGCTCAACAAGCCCAGGTCCATCAGCTGCTCCTCACCACACTTGTGCTTTAGGCCCTCCACCAGCTCTGTTGCCCTTGTCTGGACACGTTCCAGCCCCTCAAGGTCCTACTGGGAATGAGGGGCCCAAACTGAATCCAGGATTTGACTTGCAGCCTCCCCAATGCTGAGTGTAGAGGGAAGATCCCTGCCCTAGCCCTGCTGGCCACACTGGTGCTGACACAAGCCAGGAAACAAACAAGCGAACTAAGTCAGGCATCTCTTTTCTAACAACAACACAGAAATTCATCACACTTTCTGTTTTTCCCATTTGAGATTTGATAATTAATGAGAAACAATAATGAGAAATTTCACATGAAGAACTGCAGTCCCAGCTACCCATTTTTCCTAAGATGGTCCAACTGATTAACCATCTAATTAAACTCAGAATGACTGTTCTTCACCTGTATGTAGATAAGATAACCACTTCTATTTCAGACCTGAAAAAGGGTTTGTGGGCCTGAAAGCCTGATATCTGTTTTTTCCAACTGTATGGCTTGCTCTAATAAAAGATCTTCCTTCTCCCACAAATCTTGCCTTGCGTCTACAATCGCATATGAGCACAATTGACATATGGATGTCTACTCAAACTCATTTCCTTCCCAGAGCAAAAAATAAACACAAACTCTCAGCAGGTCACAGCAGAGGCCCAGTCAGAAAATTATATTACCCACATGTCCGAAAAAGCTCTCCTATTTTAAAGCTTGAATTCTTGCAGTATTCTTTTTAAATTAAATGGAAATAAAAAAATCAATATTTTAAGAAGCACAAGGTGTTAGAAGTTGGACAGAAAACTCTACCAAGTGCTGCCTCCCCAGTCTTGTTATCAGATATTTTGTCTAATTAATTTTACCAATTATCATCCTATAAAACTACTACAAGATATCCATTCATCTTTCTCCAGGAAGACAGCTTTCAGCTCCTGAATTGCCATCGTAATTTCATTCCTAAAAAGTAAATTGAGTTATTTTCTTCATCCTGATGTTCTCCATTTCTGTTCTTCACCACTAAGAGCCCACAGTGCTGGAGAAGAGCTACGGACCTGTTGCAGGTATCTCACTGATGCTTTCATACATTTTGATCAGATGTTCCTACAGAATATTAAAAATTGTTAATTTTGTGTTTCTGAGGGATTTGAGAGGAAAAGATATTTTATGATTATAACCTTTAGGAATTATTTTTCTACCTAGACAGGAAAAATTCAAATGCAGGCAGAATGGAAGAACAATTATTTCCATCATGGATTATCCTTAAAAGAAAACCAAAGCCACAAAACGAGACAAAACAAAACCCAGCAGTAACTTGCAAGTAGGACGTGAACTGGGTCAGCATTTCTCTTCCAAAGTTACCTGGAATTTGCGTTTCACTTCTTGTAGTGTTTTCTCCTATTGGTTGGTTTTCTTCTCTTCAACAACTATTTTCCTAAAAGAAATCAAAGCGAGAAATTGTATTTGACTCAAGTTCGTGGTATGTAAACATCTTTCAGCAGTGAGTTGAAACAGCTGAAGACCAGGGCTTTAGACAATCTAAGGACAGAATGTCTCATGTTCATAAGTGGAGAATTTTGGCATGTGAAGAATTTTGGGGTTTTCATGGAATATTATTCAAAAAACTCCTATATATTATATATAAAAAGGGCAATTTTCCCACTCTTCTTCTCCAATAATAAAGAGCTTGGGAAAAAGTTGTTTGTAAAATGGTGTGGAAACCAAAATTACACAGGGAAATGCTTTTTTGCTGCAAAATATTCCCTCACCAAGAGTCTCAGTGGACTTGCACTAATATGAAGAGTGGGCTTACAAAGACATGTGGTGTTACAGGCTATCACATCGTTTCCAGTGATTATCACCTAAATAGACAAAAAAGAGGAAAAACCCTCTCATTGTTGTCAAATTCAGAAGGGAGGAGGTGGGGGGACTCTCACTGCAGCCTCCAAGAGAGCTCTACATCGTTTCAACTCAGTGACAAATTACTGCTTGACTGGATAATGCATATGAAATTTCCATCTACAAGCAGAGGACTGGATTTCCTATTAAAAAAACAAACAATAGATCACTGGCATTTCTTCGTGTTACCTGTTTTGCCGTGTAAGGGAGAATAAAAACATGACAGATGCAAAAGTGTTCTGGTATGAATAGCCTGAACACAAGCTCTTGTCATCCTCCTAGCTGTCAAGAGAGTAGAAGAGAAGTAAACACTAATTTAAGTTAGTCTAAGCTGCCTAAATAAAGAAATAAATAGGTATGAGTCTAAGCAAATGTATGTTTATTAGATCTGTCATTCGAAATCACTGCATATATGCCTCTGCAATTCAAGAAAAGCAGGAGAAAGGATTACCGATTACAAATTCAGCTCGTGTAATGAAACAGATACATTGTGCGTTTTCCACAAAGAAGGATCGTGATGGAATTCAAAGCTGTTAAATGAGCTTAATTCTTGTCTCATGCTCAAAGGATGCACCCGCAGCCTGATCTCAGAGCAGGGCTCTCAGAGGATTCAAGTGCTGACTTTCATGACCCATGTCATTTCCAGCTTGTTCCAGCCCCTTGTTAGAGTGGAGTCAGATCATGGCCAAGGTATTTACACTGGAGGAGCTTCAAGCTCTGGTTATATATCAAATGGGTTTTTTTGTATCACTGCGCCCAGTGTTTTCTCTCCAGATTGGATAAATGAGAATCAAGATGCACAGCAAGGTGTTGACAGTGCTGGAATATCCCACTGTGGAAAGCTCTGCAGCTGATCCTAAACACACAACTTTCATGCAAATAATACAGGAATTAGACTAGTCTGGATTTAGAAGTCAGACTGGACCTGGTCAGCTTCTCAGGAATAAGAAAAAGCACAGGACTGAAAGTGTACTCCAAGAAGAAAGGAAATCAGTCATCTGTCCAACTGCTGCAATAGCTTTAAAATAAAGAACTACACCAAGCACTTCTAACATAATTTAGATGACTCTGAGGGTGTGATATAATTTATAGCGAGTAGATTCTCAGGAGACGAGTAATATTGTGCAGAGCTTCTGCATGAGGGAGCTACCCCGAGATATCAAAACAAACAGGCAGCTGACAGTACGCAGAACTCTTTTGGTACCCAACGACAGTCCTTCCCCACTCCTTACCTTTCCTGTGTTGTTCTTTGTCTTGCATGTAAATACAATAAAACATAATCCAAGGATTTGAAGATGTAAATGCCCGACAGGTGTTTAAAGCACACGGCCATTGTTGGTGCTGTGGAGGCAGTATCAGAGGGTTGTGCTCCCTCCAGAGCCCTCCAACACATACTTGCTGATTCCCACAGACTGTACTGGGTACTTTAAGGGCTTCATTCCTACTCTCCAGCCAGGCACAATCAATAACCTCATCTTCACATAATACCTGCTGCTCCACTCTGCTCTCTGAGAGAGGAGCACAAAGTCTTCCAAGAAGGAGGGCTGAAGTGTTTCTTCTGCAATTGAAAGATCCAGGGGCAGAAAGGCTGCCCTGAGCCCTATTTCATTGCACATTTCAGCTTGGTGCTGGTTTTGGGTGAGAATGAACATGTCATGGGCTGTCTTCGCATGCCCCATGGAAATCACCTTAGCAGTTGGCTGCACTTGATGTTTTTAACCACACCAAAGCAGTAAGCTTTGTGAGGTTTCCATTTTGATGTAGGATTTATTGTTTTTTCTTTTAACTGAGTTTTCAGAAAACATACCACTTACCTGCAAAGGTACATGGGTGTGGGGGTATCTCACATTGCAGAAAGGCCTTGAGGTGGTGTTCTTTGCTCTTCTTTGAAGTCTACACAAGAGCCAGAGTTTGTTCTAACTTTGCCTGTAAAGAAAGTTAATTATCTTCAACAGGGGAACTCCAAACATCAAGGCACCAATAGCTGGCCAAGCAGAGCCAAGAGAGCAGAAATTCATCTTTGCCCGAGGATATCAGAACCGNGGTCTCAATGGTCTCAGTTACATCAAAAGGGTGACAATCCATCCTTAACATGTCACCAGAGTGGGGGCAGGTCTTCAGCACTTAGGCAGAGAAGTAATGATCAGCATGAAATAACAAGTGGTAATGAAAAATACATCACTATCACCGAGGAAAATACGCAGGTATCTGAAAATAAAAATGGTTTAGATGTAAGCAGTAAATAAAGTGACTTTATCCACCCTTCAAAGTGCCTGGCTAATGAAATTAAAGGATGGCTCACTAACCTCTCAGACTCCATTCAAAAATTAAGAGTTCGGCAGGATTAAATCAATCAATCACACATACACACACACACACACACTTCCTTAGCCCCATTCCATTTAGTTCTTCACGACAAGGTCATACGTAAGATGTCTAGATCGCTTGGACTCGGTCAACAATAATTACTTTACTCTTGGCTGCCATCCTTTCAAATTTATCCCTAATCTGGCATGTTCTCTTCATCAAGTCCTTAGCGGCCATCTCGTTGAAATGAATCAAAGTATTTTCCAAGGATGGAAATAAGGCAGAAGCAACAGATAGGGTGTTAAGATGCTGTGTTAGAACTAGATGGTCTTTAAGGTCCCTTCCAACCAAAATCATTCTGTGGTTTTATGCTAAATATCTACAAAAAAAGAGAAAGACCCAGGAATGTGCATTAACTGGTGCGACACCGGGTCTGATTCCTTCTAGAAAAGGAGATTTGGGGTGACAGGACATCAGTAAGTTTCAGACCCAGGCTACGTCTCCTTCATGGCACAGTTCTCGTACTAAAAGGAGCAGGCAACAAAGCACTGACACTTTTTCTTCCAGTACCCACTTTACAACATGGATAAACCTCAGCCAAAACAACCTGTCAGTTATTCTTGATCTCTTCTATTTTACATTGCTCAGTCTTTTTAGCTGGAAAAGGAACCAATGCCAGGTTTGCACGCTGCATGCTTTTTTAAAAATAATTTGTGGTTTATGACATTTAAAGGTATTTTGTGACTCATCATGTTGAATATACAAACTGATTTTTTAGCTACAACTCTTCCTTCCCACAGCTTTTTGAATAAGCTAACTTACCTATCTTTCAGATGTGCTTAGCGAAAACATTCTGTTCTCCTGACAGATCCTCAGCAAGATGGGAAATTCAGAATGAAACCAGGGTGAGGCAGTCATACATCCTCCTGCCTGAAATTTATGCTCAACTAAGCAACTAACAGTGTTAAATTTCTTCCAAATAGTTGGACATATTTAGCTGCTGCTTTTGTTTGAAAATAGTTCACTGAAAGACTCAAAGCTTTGCAGATTTACTTGTCAATAAACATTAATCTGCAAATGGTTCAGGGAAGTGTCCTGCAGCCAATGGGCGGCTCACAAGCTGTTTATTGCTCCTCTTGCCTGGTAGCTGTTATCACTGTAGCTGCTTTCTCATAGAACGACTCCTGAAGAGCTTCAAAAGGCCACTAAATACTTCAATTCAAACACCTGGGCAAAGCCACATATCACGCTCACTTCCCACCAACACCCTTCTGAACACAGATCAGCTCAGTAAATATTGAGGGAGGCAGGAGAGCTCTTTTTGAAGCATTTGCCGAAGGTCAAACATTTCAAAAGTGACTAATTATTTTGGGTATCACAATTTCATTGCTTCCCAGACAGACATCTGCAAGGGACCTGTGTACAAAGGGAAGGGAATCTTCAATGACCCTGGATGGATCTTTAGAGAATGTCTCCAGTTGGACAGCCAAGAATTAACGTGTTCAACATCTTTAGGTATTGATGAAAATTTTACTTCACTGTATGCTTGTTTATTTTTTTCCTAACAGAATTTAGAATTAGAGAATCATAGAATGGTTTGGGTGGAAAGGGATCTCTGAAGCTCATCTAGTCCAACCCCCCTGCAGTGAGCAGGTATATCCTCAACTAAAGCAGGTTGCTCAGAGCCTCACCAAGCCCAACCTTGAATGCCTCCAGCGATGGGGCCTCCACCACCTCTCTGGGCAACCTGTTGAGTGCTTTTCTCTCAGACCTGTTCTCTTGGCTTATAAGATTTTCATTATGTAAGATTTTGTGGTATCATCTTTCTGTTGTAATTAGATTCAGATAACATATATGTTTTTTTGTTCCTTAGGGATAGCAAACTTACAGTAAAAAGAGGACGAGAAAGGGAATGGTGTGTGTTTAATGACAGGGTGACCTCTCAACATAACATTTACATTTTTCAAGGTCATGTGTCAAGCACAAATGAAATTATGACTCTTTTTTACCCTGTGGTATCCCAAGCCAGACAGCTTATGCATCGGCATCAATGCGATAGCTTTGATGAACTGCACTCCTGTGCCCTGCTGCTTTAACCTGGAAGTTAAAAAGGCAGCAATTAAGTTTTCTAAAAAAGAAGCAAGAAAAACAGAAAAAAATGAGGCTAGGAGCTGTCAGTATTCTTAATTACAGAATTATTATTTCATACAAAAGCCAAAGAAATAAACAAAATGCGCAGCAGAAAGGTAAATGGCAGGGAACAGAGGTGCTCATGAAAAGAGTGAAGAGGCTGCAGCTCTGAGAATTCACATCTGACTTGGGAGACGCTTCAAGAAAACAAGGTGGGAGAGCAGGGGGAAATGCTCAAGGTGAAGGAACCGTTATTTACACACCTATGATGGAGTGTGCAGCAAAAACATGCATCAAAGCTGTTCTTTTAGAAGACGCAGGACAGCGTGAAAAAACCTTTCCTCAACTTAGATGATTTATTTTCTTCTAAACGATGCCACAGCCGTGAAATCACACAGTGCCTTCCAGAAAAGCAACTTATAGTCAACTCTATACTGCTAAAGGAGGCTGTATATTATAATCCAATTTACAATGTTATATTGTAGCATTAGAGAACAATTTTTGCTCGGTACAGCACAAAATGCCTTAATGGGTTTAAAACATGCGCCTCTTTTCCTTCTCTCTTCTTCTCTCTCAGTATAAAATGAAGGCACGGGAAATATTTCTGCTTTGTGCATCTTCCT
>WEIS01034286.1:0-29373 GCA_013389965.1 Todus mexicanus | reverse complement strand
TGAATTTTTTGTAGGATTGTTTTTTTTTTTTTTTTCTTCACAGAGTTACCCTTCCAAGAGCAGATGCACTCCAGCAATGACAGATGCTTTAAAAAACAATAGGAAAGGTACTCTAATTAATTAATGCACTGTTAGAAGCAGCTTTTGGATACAGAATCTATGGGGGAAGTCTAGGAAGATTTTCTCTGAATGGCTCTTCTGTTTCCCAACAATTCTGTAAATATTTTAATAGCGCGGCAAAAATGATGCATCCCTGATGAAAAGTTAAGAGACAGGCAGAGGAAAAAAGATGCAATTTCAACCTTTGTACTATTTCCTCCCCAAAATAGGAGCTGTAGCCTGGGGCCAGGCAACTTCAACCTTGTTAACTGAGCCATGAGCGTCCTCCCAGGACTGCCTGGAATTCATCACGGGCTCACAGGAGCCCTGTAATGGATTCAGTGCTCGCCTTCAAATGCATGAGTTGAACTCGCCTGAGCCTGCAAAAGGCATGGGTTGCAAAACAGGCAAGAACAAAAGCTCTGTGTGCAAACTCCTTCCCCTGCCTTTAGAAACCATTTTCTGCTATTTTTTTCCTCCTTTTTTCCCCAAGAAAACCACCATTTTCATGATTCGTTGGCTTCCTAAATCCATTTAAACATGAAAAACTAGTTTGGGGGAAGGAGAAGACACATGACAAAGTTGACAACGTAGTTGAGAAATAGTGCTAATACATTTCTGGATTTGTATTTTGATTTGGGGTTGGTTGGTTGGTGAGTTTGTTGTTTGTTTGGTCTTTTTTCAAGCTTTCTGCTCACATTTCCTTTTTTTTCGTTCCCCAGAAAGAGTTTCAATTTGCACTCCCTGCTTTGCTGAAATCCAGGGAGGGGGATCTCTGTATATCTTTTTAGGATCTCTGAGCTTTCTGGAAGGCAACAGAATATTTCTCAATTAACTTACAGCGTGTCAATGGCAGAAAGCCTCACTGCAGCTCTCCTGCTTTCCTTTTCGATCTGTTCTTACTGGAAGGGACAATCTGTTTCATCTCTGCTGAGTGATAGGAGGTCTTGGGAGTTCCCCTATTGCTTCTTGTCCTGAAGGTTCCTGATATTCTCCTCCCTGGTCCTGCTGAGAGGGGCTGCAGATCCTTCCCCTAAATCCCATTTTTCCTCTGGTATGACACAGCACTAAATTATCCTGCTTACACAACTCTGTTCCCTGGGACCTCCTCTCAGCCTGGCGCTCACTGCAGCCTTTTCTTTTCCTTCTTTTCCAAAACAATTGTAAGAAACCACAGACAAACCAGGAGTTTACTTTGGGAGGCAAGTCACTAAACCTGAACGCTGCAAATACAAGACTCCTAAATCCCTCCTCCTCTCTACTACCCCCTCCTCCCCCATATTTAAAAGCACACAAGATGTTGCTGGTCTGCTGTGCATCAAGGTTATTTGGAAGGTCTTCACTGTCTCCAGCATCAGCAGCCAGCCGTGGTACGGTAAGGGCTGCCTGTTGTCTACAGCATCACAGAATGCTCCTTCCAGACTCACCCCAAACACAGCCGCAAAGTCTAACACTAAATCCCTGCAATAAGCAATAGGTGAAATTAAATGTCAGTGTCACAGTCTGTTGGATCTGTGCAAAGGCAAAAAAACTGTGCTTGGACCGACACCTGCACTGTCACATCAGGGGAAAACAGTGTGTAAGCTGCCTGACCTCTTTTTTACTATTATTATTATTTTATTCCCCCCTCATTCCTCCTTTACTCTCTCTCCCCTCCATCCCCAAAGGAAGGTGAAGATATTTTCATAATGTGGATGATAGAGACGGCTGATCTGCATAATGAAGCTGAAAACAGCCTGCTCGCGCCGAAGCTCCTCCTCTGCATGTTACATGCCAGCAGAGATTTGCTGCGAAGCAGAAGGAGAGCTGCAATGCAGCATTTTCCTTTGGAACTTTGCAGCTGTATTACGGTTGATTCTGAGCGCATCCCGCAAAGACTTTTGTTTACAGTATTTACATTCAATTTGAATGGGAGCTGTTAAAAGTTGGCAGGTGAATCATGACATGGCCACTAACGCTTTAGCGCTCACCCCCCTGCAGACTATTGCGCTTAACAGAATTATTTTGCATTCACTTACAATGAATTTTCCTATTGTTTTATGGTACTGCCTGCCTCTGATAATTAATCGTCCTTAATACTCCACTATTACTAGTCCTTAATACTCCACTAGAAACAAGATGCCTGGGTGAAAAAGCAGAGTCACAAAGGAGCTCAAAATACCCAAGAATAAAATCACTAAATAGGGTTGATAAGGAGAGTACCATGGGAAGAGGAAAAAAAAAAAATCAAGGAAAACTTCATACTGAAATAATCTCTTATTTTCTTCCAGCACAGCAATTTCCTAATCATGTTCACAATTCCTCTGCTCCCCAAACTGCACAATGTCATTAGAAGGTCAGTTGGGATGGGCAGTGACTTTCTTCCAGATCTTTCAGACTTTCATCCTAGGTAGAGAAGAAGCTGCCTTTCCTCCTTCAAGTCCACATTGCTTTAACTTTGTCAGGATGGTATGAGGTCATTTCCAAGATGCTATCCTGCATCCCAAGCCCCAGAGCACTGTTCTGATTCATTCATTGATCCAAACTCCAAATAACCTGGAAAAAGTTCATGGCTTGGTCCAGCTTCTCCCCTCCACAGAGGTATCGGTTTAATGCATCAACATTGCCATTACCAGTTCAAAACATACTGCAGTTGTAAGTGAGAAGAATAACAGTGCTCTTATATTAGTTCCCTGTGGAAATAGTCACCAAACCAGTCAGCATAATTATCAGGCTCCAGCAAAGAGAAATCCGGGATGAAAAATGAATCAGTGATAATGATAAAATTTAGGTGATGAAAAACTCTGACAGAGCTCTGGGGGAAAACTATCCCAAAACTCTCTCGCTTTTTGTCACGATACAAAGGTAATTTGTATAGAAGAATTCTATTTGCACAAGGTTAGCAATAAGAAATCTCAAAATTAGATTTCTGCTCTGTTGTTTTTTTAAAAAAAAACCCCAACTTCCTACATGCTGGGTTTAACTGCTGATTTCCATCAAGCTGGGATCTAACTCTCATTGACTGCAATGTGACTGTTTCTCCCTGAGCCTGAAAAATCCTTCACTTCCCACATTTGTGTGCAAAAACAGAACAAAAGTGCCGCAACTACACATTGACATGTCTCTTCTAACCTATTCTATCAACTGCACCTCACAGAACGACTGCTGCTGGTGTGCTTTGCACCAAGCCTTCTCTGTGCATTTGAAGCTATAGTGCGCAGCATTAAAACAATTGCAAGCAGCTCTGACTGTCCCAAATGGTAGAATCATCGCTCTCCCTCATCTTCCTCTTGCCATTTCACTGGAGAAGGCAGTTTTATGAGGGGGTCCCTATTTGGATGATCATCCTCTGATTTTCTGCATCTTCTGTGGCAATTGACTGAAGTCATCGATACGGACGAGCTGAGAATATTAAACTGCATCATGGCAGAAATGGAGACAGATTTCTTTATTACATGTGTATATGTGGCCCAAAATACTAGCCCCCTGCCCCTTGAAGCACCTACATATGGCTGGATTGTAAATACTAGACAGCACTGAGTTATTTGTTGCCCTGTCAAACCCTCTCACGTCTGAACACGGCAAACTCCATTACTTAGCCTGAACCGACTTCTGATGAAACAAAATTAATTACTGCATTTCCACAAAGACTGTACAGATGTCCAGAACATGGGATCTTCCTGGATGGCTTATTCTTTTGCTGAGTAAAGTGCTGAACTGCGTAATCCCTAAACTGCTGGCTGCCAAACAGGTTTGGCAGGGGAAGGATTGCTCTTTATGTTCCTATATGCTTCCCTAAGCATCTGCTCTCACCCGCTGCTAGAGACAGAACATCAGGCTAGAAACACCCGTAGCTCAACCTCCACCTTGCTATTATAATCTCAGTACAGTTTTTGTACCAGAATTTGCAGCTAATTTATGCTGATCCATGCTGGGAAGAGAAGGTATTGCAAGTTCCTTCACTTCCCCAACTGACCCTGCTACCTTCTGCCCTGCACTCACACTACCAGCATCAGAGCAGCGTCTGCCAGTGGGGCCACATGTGAGCCCTGCTTCCAGTAAGCACAAGCCACTTCTTTGCAAAGCACAAACCCATGTTTTCTGCAGCAGCAGCATGGACCCTAGACCTTCTCGCTGTTCCATGGATGTGATGTTCTTCTTTCCCTGCAGTAACATAGCTCACATAAGCCCTAGAAACTTCCTTCAGACCCTCAAACCGCATCACGGTTAGAACCAGGGGAGACATCAAGTTTCAGATGTGGAAAAATACCCTGGAATTGGGGGACTAGCCACTGGGACCTGTCTGCATAAATAGAGCCTCTGTTCAAATGCTGGGCGATTTTGATTCTCACAAGACTGCTTGTTAATTGAAACTATTCAACAAATGTTTTCTGCAACCGTAATTGAGCCAACCCATTGTTTATCACCTTTGCCTGTAACTGCTGCTTTCAGGACAAGGAAGAATTCTTTTCACCTCTACTCTTATTTGTGTCTGAGCCTCAGCCTTGCAAACAAGGGTATATTGGTTATCAGAACATTCCCAGGAAAATGTTAGAGGGACAAATCCATACTTTCCAGTTACGTGGAAAACATGTCCTTGAAATCACCTGTGACCATTGATTTTATCCAAAGAACTACTTAAACCCATCCTAGAACCTCAGCAACTACAGTAATAGGCAGGGTGTGATAGCTGGGAAACATTATCATCTTGAGATAACCATAATGCCAATGATGGGTCGTTACTGGTGGAAAATCAAAACTCATGTACAAAAAAATGTACATTTCACTGCTTTGGAACCATTTTGCTTTTTCAGCAGCAAAGCTGCTGGAATACAAGACTCAAAACACACATTAGTGATCTCTGACCTTGCTGGATACCATGGTCATAAGCTGCAGTGTTGGGTTTTTGTCACAGAGGCCTTCCATACTCAGATCCACTGACAGAGAAGAACCCCGGTGACAAGAAACCGTTAGAGAAACTTTCTTCTCCACCTGCCTCTCCGACCTTGAACCTGAAAAGTACGTAGGCTAGTGAAGAACACCAGAACATGTGCAACCCAAGTTCTTGGACGGCTTAATCAGTGCGATCACAAGACTAAAAAACCCCTCAAACCCAATAGTCATTCCATGCTCAAATGCTACTCCATCTTTATTCTTTTATGTTGTGGCAATTAAACTTCAGATCACTATTTAATTTCCTTAAATTGGATGGCATTTCACAGAAAATGGATGTCCTCCTGAATCCCTGAACTCCTCTCTGAGATGTAAGTCAGTGTTAATAAAACAGTATTAAATTACTCTGCAGTAGTAATTACTCAGCCTCAGACCAAAGCTGTAAATGGCAATAAGGGAAGAATTCCACCTCCTCCCTGCCTAGATATTAGCCCCGACTTTTAATATCTGCATTGCTGATTGGATTTAGGTTTTGGCCAGCTTGCCTCCACTGCTAAATTGCTCGACGAGAGTTTGACTGAGAATAGGGAGGATGGGGAAAGCAAGGGAAGAACAGCATGTCCTGACCAAGCCAGAGGCAAATTCAAGAGGTCTTTATTCCATTCACAGAAAGTTCTGCCAATGAAAATGCATAAAAGCAAAATTTAATCAAGCCGATATGATCTAATACACAGGTAGCAAGTCCAGCTGCACAATTGAGGGAAGTGGCATTCTCTGATTAAGTGGTCAGCTACCTGGAAAAAGACTGACATCGTCAGTAGAACTCTTTGACAAGAGAGAAGAGCAAGATGTCCATCTTTCCAAAATGTAAATAAATAAAAATAACTAAACACAGGCAAATATTGCATAATGGAAAGACAATGCCAACAGAACGAGATGCTTTGACAGGACAACGACACTCCTCTGACAACCTAAGTTTCCTTGTTTCCTTGAGAATTTCTAATGTTCAGTGAAACCAAAGACAACACCACTGCAAGATCCTTGCGGATGCCTTAGAACAGCGAGTTTCATCAATCTGTATTAGGGCACAGAGGTGCCAGACCTATAATTCTTCAGTCCGAAGGAATAAAGACATACCTTATGCAGCACTGCTCCATCGCTTAGCCAGGAACAGTCAGTTCTACAGGCCAAATCACAATAAAAATTCACGCTTCTCATCCTTCAACGGGCACAAATTTCAGGATGTAAAAATAACACACTTGAGATGCATTAAACACTCATTAAAATTAATGAGAATGATGCGATCCTTACAAAAAGTACAGCATTGTCTACTGGAGGAACTGTTTAGTCTCACAAGTAAGCTGAGAGTGTTGAGAAGTCTGCTGGTACCAGATAAAATACATGATAAAGCCAGGTGGAAAAATACACGTGGGCCACCTGGAAAAAGAAAAATCACATTTCTTTCAGCTCTGTTTTACCACAGATATTTGTTCCTGTTTCCACATATATTGAGAGCAGTTTTCACAAACCCAGGGCTTTGTCATTGTATTTTATTTTAACTCCTTCACTCTTTCATGCTGCACAATCTCTCCCCTGTGCGTTTCATGGCCTAATTTTACCTCTTTGCCCTTGCAAGTCTGTGTTCATCGTCAGGTAAAATAATAACAAACAGGAACACAAGAAGAATGCTGCAGTTCTCATGTTTGGATGTAGATATCGATAACTTTCATTCTACTCCAATGTTGACCAGAACAAGAGATCTTTAGAAATCCTCCACAGAATTTACATTAACTCGTAGTTTTGGAAAATGTGATCATGTTCTATCTAAGCATGTTGGAGCTCTCCAGAGTCACTCAGACACCTGGTTCCTTGCTTATGGTCCTGTTGCAGTTTGGACAAGTCCTTTGCTAAAACAGCAGAGGAGACAGGGGAGTTTGGGGTGAAGAGGAGGAGATGGGGTTGATCCCTGCTGGAAGCAGTGAGGTGCTGTGGATACATTAGTGCACCTCTCTGCTGTCTCTCCCACCATCTGTCTGGTCTCTCCAGTCGGAGCATTCACAGAAGCAAGGACCCTTTCACAATCAGTTTATGGATTGATTAATTCAAATGGTGTATCCTAGCTTGTGTCAGCACCAGTGCAACCAACAGGGTTAAGGCAGGGATCATCCCCCTGCACTGGGGAGGCTGCCCCTTGAATTCTGGGTTCAGTTTTGAGCCACTCACTCCCAGAAGGACCTTGAGGGGCTGAAGCGTGTCCAGAGGAGGGCAACAGAAGTGGGGAAGGGTCTAGAGCACAAGTGTGGTGAGGAGCAGCTGATGGACCTGGGGTCATTGAGCCTGGAGCAAAGGAGGCTTAGGGGAGACCTCCTGGCTCTCCACAATTCCCTGAAATTCAGGGGCTTGGAGCCAGGGAGGGTCTATCTCTTCTACCAAGGAACAAGTGACAGGACAAGAAAAAATGGCCTCAAGTTGTGCCAGGGGAGGTTTAGGTTGAACCAGAGGAAAAAATTCTTCGCGAAAAAGGTTCCCCAGCCCTGTCCCAGGCTGCCCAGGGCAGGGGTAGAGTCCTCATGATCCCCGGAGGGGTTTCCAAGCCGTGGAGATGTGGTGCTGAGGGACATGGGATAGCAGTGCCCTGGCAGTGCTGGGGGAATGGTAGGACTTGATGATCTTAAAGGTCTTTTCCAACCTAGATGATTTTATTGTGCTATCTCAGACAAGGCCTCAAGGTTCTAATTACTGTAAAAGCGGTAAATGGACAAAGATTCAAATTAATCAATGCTTAACAGGGTGAGGATTTCCCACAAAGAGTTGTCTTCTAATAAATATAAACCACACCAGTATGAGACAGAGTCTGGCTGTTCACTGTAGCTCCTTAATGGCAATAAAGCAATATTAAAACAGAGTCAGATCCTGTTAATTTGTGATGCAGTGAAAACATCAACGACCTTTATAAGAGATGTAAAAGAATAATAATTAATTCGTGGAAAAAAACCCACAACAACCTAGAAATTTAAAAGAATTAAGTTTTCTGCAGACAGGATTGAAATGGTTTAAGCATTGCAGTGACATATCCTAGGTGTTTTACCTATAACAGATCTGCAGTAATTGTAAAACCTAGAGTCAGGCTGCAGCCAGATTAATCCTCTGCTTGGAGTCCCCAAAGTGTCACTAGAGATTTAGATCCTAAGGTGGTGCCTTGGGACAGTCTCACCATAGAGCTGGTGTCAACCCCTAGGAAGGACTATCAATAGTCAGAGTGGTGTAACATTGAACGTCTTGAGCACAAAAGAGCTTCAGCAACAATCCCTCAAAACATGAGAAAGCCTGAGGAAAATTAAAAGGGGAAATAAAAAATCAACCCACAACAACGGCAAGTAAGGTCTCTTCAAAGCCAAATGGAAAATCACTAGATTTGGCAGTTATCTTCCTGGGATATTAGATTTGATACTGAGTTTCAAAAAGCTGTATTATCACTCGTGTCCCGGTAACAGCATCGTGAAAAAAACCCAAAACCCCACAAACAACCAAAAAGAAATTAGGGAAAAATCCAAACGTAAATAAAATGCTACCTTATTATTAAAATCCATATGGGAAGAAAGAATGATACACTGTGCTTGCTTTCAGTCTTCCTGACATTTTAGCTCCCTCTCTCTACAATTCACTTACTTTAACCACAAGCAAAAAGTTAGCAATTTTAAAAAGCTACCGTAAAATATCCTAGCCAGCTTATGGGCAGGAAAACAGGTCGCAGAATGCAATCCCAGCCCACTAAATCTGCGTAATGCAGACACATTCCTTTTCCACTTGGAATCAATACCGAGATTTTGAGGAGATATGCGATGTTCTGCTGCTGAATAAATGTCCTTGTGTCAGTAACGCCGAGCTCCTATTGTTTCAAGAAAGTCATGAGCGATATAAAAGCTATGACTCTGCAGGACCAGGGCCAAACTGCTTATATGGATATAAAACATGAAATCACATAATGAAGACAGATGCACACAACTAAAAACCCTGCAAGGAAAGGAGGAAAATCAATTATTTTCTCTAATCCCTGCAGTTTTAGTGTAGAAGTTCCTATCTTCCCAGAAGAATGCAAATGACAGTGCTTTTTTACCTTGACAGCTATCCTTAAAATACCTTTTTTTTTTTTCCTTTCAGATGCTAAGGATGAAGGACAGAAAGGATTGTGCTACGCTTCATTATGATTTTTATTTTTTTAAAATATGTATTTCCTACTGAATATCTCATTTTTAAATGAGGAGTTTGTGACAACAGGAGTGAAAACAAATCCATGTTTTTTTTCTTTTTCAGAATTACATTGGGGTTCAAAGCTAATGCTCTAAAATACGTGTTATTGCCACAAAGTAGCAAAAAAATGTGGTGGTTTTTTTTCAAGGAGTCTATAAAGTTCTATGTAAAACTTTCATAATCACATATAGATCTAAGCACCACCATGGTTAACAGGTACAGGGCCTACAAATTTTGGCCACAGCTCTAGGCTTGGGCTTGATCAAAGTCAGCGTGCAGAGCAGAGAAACACACAAACAGGCAGTAAAAAATGCTGCAGGTCATGAAAAGGGGAAATCACAGAATTATAGACTGATTTGGGTTGGAAGAGATCTTTAAATGTCACCTAGTCCAATCCCCCTGCAGGGAGCAGGGACATCTGCAACCAGAGCAGGTTGCTTAGAGCCCTGGCCAACCTTCCCTGCAATGGTGCCAGGGATGGGGCAGCGATTACCTCCTGCCTTCTCCTAACCTGGGAGCTCTCCTGCTGCCCTGACGTACTCATTTGTGTGAGGGGTGGATGCCCAGCTGGTAGCTCCTGTCTGCAGGTCTTGCAGCCACTAGAGGAGGCTCTCCGATGTGAATGTGTCCTGAGAAACCATCCCTAGAAAGATGACTAGCACTCATGGCCCCAGGCTGACAAGTCAGGTTGCCTCTCAGCTGCTCACGTGTGGAGACATCTTCATCTGTCAGCCCCATAATTTTGGCTTCTGTGATTGTACAGAGGCCTGCTGTAAATCAAAAGAGTGGAGAAAAATCCCAGCCTAGACCAGTCAACACTTCAGTTGAAGGTATTTCCCTGAAAAGAATCTCCTTTAAGCCATGGAATCATAAAATCATTAAGGTTGTAAAAGACATCTAAGATCATCGAGCCCAACCTTCTGCCCAACACCTCCACAGCAAATAGATCGCGCCCTGAAGTGCCATATTTACTCATTTTTTAACACCTCCAGGGATGGGGACTCCACCACTCCCCTGGGCAGCCTGTTCTAATGTTTAACCACTCCTTCAGTAAAGATTTTTTTCCTAATATCCATTCTGAACTTCCTCTGGCGCAACCTGTGGTCATTTCCTTTTGTCCTGCTGTTGAGAGGAGACATGAAGAAATATGCATACCTGTTTTCTATTTTAACCTGGAGGCTACTGTATCTGCCTTATCACCATCTGCACACGCACCTAAGGTGATCCTGATTTTAGTAATCAACAGATTATTAGCAAAGCCTCATAACAACCTTCCAAATTTGTTTCCTTGCGTTATCTGAATTGCTGACTTCAATATATGGCAACAGAGATGCTCTTGAAGAAGAAGGTTCTGATACTTCATCTGTATTAACACTGTACATGCAACAGGTGACATGGTTCTTAAAAGGCCACCAAGGATCCAACCACTTAGATAAATTAAGTGACATAGCCTGGCTCTTGTCCAAGTGCTAAATCGGAGGAGCCTGTGGTCTTGCATTTTGTAGCTGTCCTGCTTGGATAGTGGAGAAGGTCAGCAGTGTTGGACCAGGTTCAGCAAAGAAATTAATGTTTGCCTTTTTGGTGCCAACAGACGGAGGAATATAGTGAAACCATCTCCGGTTCTAAGATCTTATTAGGACCGCAAATAAAATGCAAGACAATGAACGTACCTTAAGAGATTCTGTGGCACATAGACTCTATTTCTGACTTCATCAAGCTTTCAATACACACTACTTGCTCTGTTGATAAGAAATGTCTACCTTGTGAGAATTCCTGCACCACAAATAAGTTAGTACGACTAGGTAAATTCACTCCTTGCTAATTATTTCTCAGTCTGTGCATCTTTTACCATGTGATCTGTGTGGGGTGACCTAGTGAAAGAGGCACTACCAGCTAACAGACAGGTATTAACCCCAAAAGAGCTGACCCTCAGGGAGACTATCTGACTTCTTAGTAACTTCCTTCCTGACCATGATTTAAAAACTCGAAGAGAAAGAACCTCTCTGCAACATTTCCTGGCCATCTTGTTAAACAGAGGAAAGACAATAACCGTTCAGGATGTATAAACCTCTTCCTAGTTTCTCCTAATTGCTTACCGTAGAAGTTAAGCACAAGATCTGTGTTACAACAGCAGATGGATGTGAATGAAAAAAAAAAAAGCATATTTAAATATATATTGATACTTCCTATGGGTGCTGAGAAACAAAGGGTAATTTGATTTGTTGAGAGCTGTCTATGGGGGGACACTTCTAGGGATCATCTCACTCCTGCAGTGAGTTTGGCATTTTGCAAAATCATTCTCATCCCACCTTCCCCCCCACCAGATCTGAGGGGATCAAATGCAGGTGAGGACAGAAGAGAGCAAATGTAAAAGCTAAACACCTGCTAAATAGTTATGCAAGTGAAAGAAGAGCGCGTTTAACATCACTGGCCCAAGCTTTTGGTCTGCTGGAAAAAAGCCCATCTACATAGGAATGGATCAAAAATAGGACATGGTCTTTGAGTATATGAAGCTTAGGCAGGACGTCAGGAAAGACTTTTCCACTGAAAGGGTTTTTAAGCAGTGGAACAGGCTGCCCAGGGAGGTGGTGGAGTCCCCATTCCTGGAGGGATTTAAAAGACTTGTACAAGTGGTGTTGAGAGACATGGTTTAGTGGTGGGATTGGCGGTGCTGGGTTAATGGTTGGACTTGACTATCTTAAAGGTCTTTTCCAGCTGAAATGATCCTATGAACAACCCTAAATGTAACAATTGTCACAATGCCTCCCTATTCTTAAGGGAAGGTACCTATATCTCACTGAGGTGAGCTACCGATGCTTACAGGCATCTAAACCCCCAAATTAGGAGCCCTCTATCACAAAAGCAACACCATGGAAGAGACGGGAGAAGATACTGGGCTCCGATACCCAGCCGCACACCCTACCTCCGAAGCCAAATGTGTGAGCTGACATGCAGCATGCAGATTTCCTTTAATTATCTTTCTACAAATTAGTACCTCTGTCTCTCAGAACTCTTCACACAACGACTTGCATTGGACTCTAATTTGAGGTGTGTGGCTGCTGCTCTCTGACATTTCTTCCAGAGATGAAGAAAGGCTGTAGAAAGGAGTCATACCAGAAAAACCGAGAAAATATAAAAGCTCTTTCTTGTACTATTTCCTAGGAGTAGTGGGATTATTAGTAAGAATAATAATGGTAATCATCATATGGGTTATGTGTATAGTTATTTATTTCATCTGAATAGTCTACTACAGTTTTCCCAAGCCTGCCAATATGACATTCAAAGAGCCAGCTCAATTACTGACGGGTTTTTTTCATATTAAATTAGAAGCAATGTACTTCTCAAAGAAATCATCTATTATTTACAATGAAAAGGCAAAGAAACATCTAACCCACAACATCTTTACAAAATCTCACAGCTCAACTGCTCGTCTGCAAACAGAGCCATGTTAATGGGCTCATTCTGCAATGAATTACTCAAAGGTAGAGCAGCAATAACAACAGTGGATGTTAAAGTATTTCAATGAAATCACGAATTCAAGCCGCTCGTGAGAAAAATCTTAGACGTGGCAGTGAAAATTTCCCTACTTATAAGCATCACCAGAATGTCTGGTTTGGGATTAAAGTGTGATCCATTCCCTCCCCACACTTGAATTCTTACTGTAGCATGACCGAGGAGAAGGTCTGGTATTTAATGACTCCTGCTATAATATGCTACGTATATAAGAGGCAACGATCAACATCTGCCTCACGGTGAGGAGACAAAAGCTTCAGTCCTGTTTTATAGGAAGAAGAAAAAAGGTAGAAATCATACTATCATAGAATCATTTAGGTTGGAAAAGACCTTTAAGGCCATCCAGTCCAACCATTTATAATCTATAAATCTTATCAGCACCAAAGACCCGATGCTAAAGGTTTTGGTCACTGATATTAGCCTAAGTTTAGGCCCATTCTAATGTATCCTGCTCAATAAAAAGCCAAGGTTAAGAGGGTTTATCGAAACTGTTAATTTTGATTAACAGGAGGAAAAGGAGCCAATTTCTTGGAGTCTGACCAAATCAGATAAGTTCTGGAAAAAAATTAGGTGGAGCAGTATGTTGCGGGAGGGAAGATCTGACCCTTAGAATCCCATTTGTCTCTAAATACCTCATCCTTCTAACAGCAAATGTGAAAATGAAGAAAGGGAAGCCTGGAAGAAGCCTCCAGGCTTCATCTGGTTCATCTTAGCCTACAACTCCTGCGCGATGGCTTCCCCATCTCCTACAGACTTCTCATGACAAGTTCATACGGGTTTTCAAAAAAGCTACTTTGCAGGCTTGGTATCCTTACTCTTTTTTTTTTTTCATTGAGCCCTAACTGAAGTCTCCCTCTAATTTAAAATCATTGCTTCTTGCCTTACCCGTACAAAAAAGCCAACTGGAACCCTAAAAGCTTCCAAGAAGTTATCTGGGGATTTTTGCATATTTGAAGACATAAGTGAAATGTAAATTATTCTCCAGAGAACCTATTTTCTTGACATTAGGAAAGACATTTTCTGGAGAACATCTTCCCTGCTCTCTGTTAAACTCACTCTTGTCAGTCAACACCTTTTTCAAACACACTGTGACCAAAACTAACACCACATTGGTCATCTTGCAAGACCACGATCTAGCAGATAGGTTTTATACATATCAGCACATCTACATGTTCTGGCAATAGCAGGTAACTCCCTGACTCATGCTATTTGCATCCACTGTATCCCATGGATCTTTCTATATGTTCTTCCCCTTGTATTTATGCAGCTAGAAGTAGAAATTTGTGATTTGTATTGCATTTTACTTTTTCTCCTGGCTCACTTCAAATTCTAATTCTCTCCTCCGGGACATATCTAGATCTTCCCACCTTGACGTCACCCATAGAGTTAACAGACACTTTTCATTCTATTGGCCACATAATGAATCAAAACATGGAACAAGTTGAAACTGGGGGTGGGAACAAAATGACCTCTCAAATCAAAGCAAAACACAATGTCCTAACTTGAAAAACTCCTCTCAGTAGAATTTTTCAGCATTTATACCTGCATTATAGTAGTTTCATTTGGAATGTGAATTTGTAGCTCACTTTTAAATATGAACTCAACAGCAGAAACCTGAGTTCTGAGAGTTAGGACTTGGAACATCTATTTTTTTCCCTCTCCCCAGAATGTTTGTCAATTTAACGGGAAGATATTAGACTGATTTGATGCACGTTGTTCCCAGCAACCCTCTGCGATGACTGCATTGCATCTCATTAATTTCTAGGTGCTTGCAAATAGCTATTATAATAATTTTCTCTTTGTTTGTTTGTTTTACCATGAATTGAAATTGCATCAGTTTCTAATTCAGAAGCTCCTTCCTTCCTGCTTTTAAAACTGGAAATCTTACTTGTCTTTTCCCAGACCTCTAAAACCTCAACTGCTATTCACAAGGTTTCAAAGGTGGCCTTTGACTCTTTAGAAACTGCTTCATCTTGCTTTTTAAGGAGATTTGGATAAATGTTCAATATTTCCAGACTGGATGGAGCTAAGTCTTCTGAATATTCTCTAACCTGTACTTTCTTTATGCCCCAGAAGTGCTTCTGATTTATCATCCTCTTCTATTAATTATATTAATAATCTGAGCGTGGTCCTTTTTTTTGGTAAGAACTAAACCAATGAACTCCAGAATTTCAGACTCCATCACGTTTGAGGTGTGATGAACTATACCCTGGGCAGTTTCCACTTCTTTAAAAGTCTGTTTTTTCTCTTGAGCAACACCTCCCTGAGACTTAGTATCCTTGAAAACTTATCAGGTTGTGGTTTTTTTTGAGATGACAACATTCACCGTGCCTTACCTCTGCAAGTCGCTTCAGGTTGTTTGTACAGAAGTGCATGATAAATCACTGAAAAATATCGACTTAGGATTTTTTTAAGAGTTTGTTATGTTTTGTCAGTGAGAGAAGTGGTGGGTTTTTTTCAGTTTGGAACATTACCAACAGACAAAAAAAAAAGTGTTTCTTGGTTTAAGGGAAAAAAAAAGTCTATTTTTTATCCTATATGAAAACTAAATTCAAGATTTTCAGTGATTGTATTACAACAATCAGGAAAACAGAAGCATAAGGGATCATTTTAGTAGGGATCATTTGTTTAGAAACAAAAGGATAAAGGATCATTTAGTAAGGGATTATTTGTTTACAAACAACCATCCGCACTCTCTCTCTTTCTTTGCCCACCTTCGCAGACATCCTGAATTTTTAGAAGGTTAAGGAACCAACGCTGAGAAGCACAAAAGCAGCTTTATCCACAGCTAGGAGAAGATATCAAACAAACAGTCGCAGCTAAAAATGGACTCGAGCAATTGAATGCATTCCCTCAGACAACTCAGGAGCACAGGTAGCCTGCAACAATCCTTTCCACGGTGTCATCTCCACAGCTCCCCGCGCAGAGCAAGGAAACACCGACCAACCACCTCAGGCTTTTGGTACAGGCGCACAGAAATCCACCTCAGGAATTCTGCAGCATTTCAAGGTCAGTCTCGGTGGCAAGGGCAAGAGATTTTTCCGCAGCTAACGTTCGTCAGTCCTGCGGCTGTAATAACGCGCTGCCATCTGCAGCCCCACACCCTCCGAATCCCCAGTCAGCTCCTGAGCTGGAGGAGCCAGAGCTTTGCCTAATTCCTCGGTCACACACATGCCTGCGCTGCCCAATTTATTTAACTCTTTCTCAGCGCTTTGCTAATGAAACGGGGAAAAAAACAACAAACAACCACAAATGCACAGAGTTCAAGAGAAAACATACAGAGCTGAAGAGAGAAGTTCTCACCAGTCCAACCACTGCCGAGTGCTGGTCGGATGGGTGAGGGGAGAAGAAGGGTGGCAGGGCCAGATGTTCACCATAAAGAGCAAGTAGATAGAGGTGTGGGAAAGGTTGCTGGATCCCAGGACCAGCTGAAGCCAATGGTTTGTCAGTCACTACCCAGACAATCCCATGCTGCCAGGTTCAGGCTGCTGAGACACATGGTAATTGAAAGAGAGAGGAGAAAACCAGCATTACAGCAACCTCTGTTGACTTGCTTCCAAATTTCTGGCATTTCTCTTAACAACCACTGAAATTGTCAACAACAAAAGATATTTTGCTCTGATCTTCACTCACATTTCTAAGCCTTCAAGCAGGTACAGGCTACCTCAGCCTCATTTCATGCGAGTTGTGCCATACTGAAGCCGGAGCTGGAAAGTTCACCTGCCTTTCTGCAGACCCTGCAGAGCTTGAATAGCACCATGTAGATTTCACGTCACCTCAAAACCAAAAACCCTGCAGGTTTTCAATAACCTCAACCCAGAACGCTTTTCAGTCCACTCTCACAAAGGTGATAGTGACCCTACAGCTTGCCACAAGCTGGTGGTGTGAGAATTAGAGGAGAGGGTGGAGGTACAAGGTGCCTACAAGGTGGAGGAACAAGGCTACCTTGAAAATCAGGTGGGTGCAGAGAGGGAGGCTGATGAGGGATGGGAAGTTTGTGACGTGGACATTCATGAAACACAAAGAAAGTCAAAGAGACCATGTTCTGCCTGTTCTAGGGACATCATTCAAAGTCAGCAAGTCTGTCCACCTGGCTAGGAGCAGCTCACTGCATCATTCATTGCTCACTATAATTTCATAGACTGGTTTGGGGTTGGAAGGAACTTTTCAAGCTTATCTAGCCCAACCCTCATGCAGGGAGCAGGGACATCTGCAACTAAAGCAGGTTGCCCAGAGCTCCGGCCAATCTGCAATAGTTCCAGGGATGGGGCAGCGATCATTTCTTTGGGCAACGTGGGACAGGGTGTCACTGCCCTCATACTGAAGGATTTCTTCCACTATCTCGTCTCAATCTCCCTCTTTTAGTGCAGAACCATCACCCCTTGTCATGTCCCAACAGGCCCTACTTGAAAGTCTGTCCCCGTCTTTCTGACAGGCCCCTTGAAGTCCTGCAAGGCCCCTAGAAGGTCTCCGTGGAGCCTTCTCTTCTCCAGGCTAAACAAGCTCAACTCTCCCAGCCTGGCCTCCCAACAGAGGGCTTCCACCCCTCCCAGCATTGCTGGGGCCTCCTCTGGCCGTGCTCCAACAGGTTTATGTCCTCATGCTGAGGACTCTAGCACTTTTTCTAGTGCTTCCACACTTTCAGGGCTCACGAAACCTCTGGGCTGACATTGTCACAGCAAGCACAGAAGTGCAGAAGGATAAGTAGGGGAGCAAGGGAAGCCTTTTGGCTTCACAGGCAATGCTTCTGTCTTCAAAGCTTTGCTTTAGGCCTGGCTGGGGCTGTAATGTGGGCAGATACTTCAAGTTTCGCCACTCAGTCAGTTCATTTCAGCTTGGCCGCTAAATAGGGGAAGTTTAACAGCATTATTCCACCCTCCAGCCCAAGCAGCTTTGCTTTACTAACCTCTTGGTTTATCTTTGCTACAAGATGAAAAAAAGCACAGAAAGCTTTATTCTAATAAGAGCTCTTAAATATCACAAATTGAATGCCATTGGGACAAAACTTCCATCAAATTCAGCTCTGATATGCAACAAGACAAGACCTGGGCTAAATGGATGCATTTTCACATACCTCTAGATTTTCTTTAGTGACTGAATATTCTTTTCTTTTCAACTTGGTGACAGCTCCTGAAATAGCATCTACTGGTAGTAAATTCTCCTGAATTATCATAGCAGCTATCGCAACTGATCAATTTAATTTTGACTGATATGTTCAAGTGATTATAGAGGGATTAGGGCTCCTGAATGTAATTGAATTTCAATAGAATCCTGGCACTTAGTTCCTTTCAATATGTAGAAGGTTCCAGAACTTAAGACTAAATATTAAAGCTGCTTAAATAATAATAATAAAAAAATATTGCTACAAATAATTTCCAAACTACCCCTCATTTTACTTCAGAAAGTTCTCTTAAATTTACAACATTTTTCGTATGAAAAAGGTGAAATTCAAAAAATATAAAATCCTAAGGAACCAGAGAAGGTTTTTCTTGAATATGGTTAAGGAAACATTTGTTTAGTGGAATATACGTAAGCCATCAATTTTCACAGTTTTGATTAAAAATTCTGACCTACTAATGAAAAATTAACAGATACCTGATCTTAAACGAATGTAAAGGTAAGATTAAATATTGAATGATTATCATAACATACCTTTCTAGGTCTGTAGATGTCTCAGAGCTTTCCTTTTCCATCACATGAGCTGATGCAGATTAACACGGGGGTTTTTTGGCACTTAAGAAAATTGAAAATAATTAATCTGTAATGGCATTGATGGAAAAAGTGTTCGGAATGTCAATAAAAGTGCTGCTTTAACAGTACTTCAAATATTCTACTTACGCAACTTAAGAGACACATTATCTGCCAGACTACACACTTTTCCATTAAGATTCCTGAAAATCTGCAGGTGTTTAATTACCTGCTCTCCCATTGTTCCCTGGCTGCAGCAGGAGCAGTTTGAACACTACCATGTAAAAATTAATGTGTGATTTAACATAACGGTTATGCAGATGAAACGAAAACTTTCCCCAGCTTCCACTTGGCACGAAAAGTCTCGCTCAAATCAGTCGTGAGTTGCTTCGTGCCAGCACGAGTTGCTGAAATATTTTCATTAATTGCAAAATGTTTCTGACGTGTGGAGAAGAGTCAAGCATCACTGTTGCAATAATCAACAGAAGATCATAAAATCTAGAAAAATACTGAGGAAAAATACTCATGAGAACAGTTTAAATACATGCTCTTCCCAAGAAGAAGGAGACTTTGTCCAAAGAACAGCAATGAAGCTGGGGAAGGGTCTAGAGCACAAGTCTAGTGAGGAGCAGCTGAGGGACCTGGGGTTGTTGAGTCTGGAGAGAAGGATGCTCAGGGGAGACCTTCTCGCTCTCTACAACTACTTGACATCCCTCAGCTGATGTCCCTTATGTGGAAATTACCTCCCAGACCTCAAGATAGCCATGGCCATCAGAGGCAGATCATTCCCAAACCTGTACCAAAAAGGTGGGATGGATGAGACAAATGGCTTCTTCAACCTTGTAGGTTTTCTAATCAAGGTTCTTCTTGCCCTGTGTAGAGAGTACAACATGTCCCATCGGCCTCATTACAGTTAGTGTTGCTAACTTAAGTTTTATGGAAGTTATGGAACTGCAGAAGCCCTACTTGTTACTTCAAGGTAAATTTAGGGTTGTTTCATCTATGTTCCAAGCTAACCAAATAAACAACCTGGAAGCTGCACAGTCCTACTTGCAGGAGATTGCACCCAAACTGATAATCCCTGTAACAAACTCCAAAAGGCAACAGAGATATTCCCCGATTTGAGTTCCAACCGGATTGTTATTAAGCTCCTTGACCTGGATGTGTCACAGTCTCTGCCGTCTGGGGCTGAACGTCACCCCCAGTCCTCTAAAGAACCAGTCCCAGGCTTCACTGCAATATATACCTGAGAACATGTGGATGCTGCATGAGGAAGTAGCAAAAATCTCACAGCAGGAATTTCCTCCCTCTTTATACCTGCTGATGTCTCACCACCAACCCTGACCAGCTGAGAAGACACCGTTTCATAGGAGGCTGCCAAATTTTGCTGATTTTGCTGAAGCGAATCGGCTTATGTAATTCTGATCTTCTCACAAAACTAAAAATACAAAAAGGGGAATGGAAGGAAGGTGATGACGGAATTGTGTTGAGAGCTTTAAATATATAGGATAGAACAGAGAAAAATGCTTGTATTTAGAAGCTGGAAGAACCTTTCAGAGCATAAGAGAGAAAGAGAGAGACAAAGATTTAAATCCAATTCTTTCTTTTCCCATTATGCAGGACTGCAGCATCAACAACCAGCAATTGTGAGAAGAGATACATCATTAAACTTATTTATAGCATTAACTACTTTGCATTCATCCACACAAGTGAAACTGTAAAAAGAAGAAGACGAAGAAAAAAAATTATAAAGGGAGTGTGTGGTTCTTTCATTAGCTTGTCTGTAATGTTGGATTGGTCCATAAATTAATGTGTAAAACAGGACAGGAAAAAAAAAAGAATTCAAAGCTTTGCCATTGTAATTACAGCTCTTTAAATATCAAAAGGCACAAAGAAAGATTCCTTTTGAAAAGAGTACCGATTCTCTTGGCAAGCCACTATTAAATACTTGCATAAATCTACAGTCTGCATCCTGCACGTTGAGGTGACATTGCAATCATGGCTTACAGGTCTCTCCATGGCACGCTTCGGGATCATTTATATATGCCATCAGGACACCTTGAGGAGATAAGGCACCTTCCTTCTGTTGGGGTGAAAGGTGAGGGAGTAGCAACAGAGAAAGCTAGCAAGAAAAAGAGCCCTGAGCAAAGGTCGGCTATTGGACTCAGGTTGTTCAAGATGCAGACTCCAAAAGTCTCTTTGGTACAGCCCAGCCAACCAAGTGCACTTTCATCGTGGGTTTACCAGTAGCTTCACCACAGCACAGCCCGTGTGCAAGGACCATGTCACCGCAGCAGATATGAGGCTACATCCATCTATCTTCCAGCTCACGCAGTATCTGACCACTGAAACTACTAGACAAGGTAGATCAGTTGCATATTCTAATCCACATAGCAGTTTCTAAATGAAACACTGAAGTGCTCAGCTCTCAGCCCCAGTTAGCTCCCTGCCAGGCAACCATTCCATATAGCCTCTCAGAGAGTATCTCCCTCTCAAAGGATGCCACAGATAACAGATCTCATATCTGACATTGGTCAAAACAAACCAGCACCCTTCAGTCCTGGACATCACACAGATTGCAAGTTTCCTCAGGTTCAGCTCCATAGGTGAGCAGTAGCTCCATATATTTTCTCAAAAACCAAATCCCACTCTGTACGGGTTCCATAGATCAAACCAATTCTGTGTGGAGCTCAGCAGCACGAAGCCTTGGTAGTAACATAACCCGTCTCCTGAGCTGACATCTTCAAGAAAAACCCAGGGCACAGCTCATCAAAAACAGGCTGGAAGGAGAGAATGCTTGGGTGACACACAGCAGCTTTTCCTCAGCTCCTAGAAACATAAGCCAAAGCTCAGAAATGGACACTTGCAGGACAATTTTTATGAAGCTGGGGAACCTGGGCGCTCTCCTTCTCTTCACCCTCAAACATGCAGTCAGAGTAGACCAGATGAGGCACCTTCTTCCTTCCAGACATTATTTTTTTATTTTTTTTTTAAAGGTAATTCAGCTGCACAATAGGGTGGAAAGAAAAAAACACCTTAGCCTTCTTTGCTGGAACACAGCAGAAACGTAGACTCCAGAAGTGTAGGGACACCGTAGTGTGGGGCACACACCAGAGAACTTCTTCTCATAGTTCACACTCAGGTCTTGCAAGGGAAACCGTTAATTACTAAGTGCAATTAATTCACAGGCCCAGCTCCACAGTTTGGGCAGCATCTCTGCCAATGATTCACATCTGAAGCAAACTGGATTTAAAATTCAGGAGGGAAGAAAAGCAGCTGCTGCTGCGGATCCACCATATATCTTCACCATCAAAAAGACCCACTACTTTTTCTGCTAACTTGCCTGCTGCTGATGGAGAGAAAGCTGAAGAGCAGATCCTTGAGGTAGGCTGGATTGCCTGCTTCTAAGCTCGGCTTGACGCCATTTAGTACCACCTATGTGCAGTCTCCTTTGCGAGCTAACAAGCCAATTAATTATGAAACGCAACAGGTTTTGGCCTAAAGCCAAATGACGGTGGCCACATTAGTCTCTGCTTTGTAACAAAATCAAGAGTCCTGCCTGGATTACATTCTCTGAACTCTTCAGCTTGATGATGCCGTGCTGTAGGACTCCGAGTAGCCGCTGAAACAGAGACGTTGCAATAGCAGGCTCAACAACAGCCACGATCATTCCCTATTTGCAAAGGATTTTTCACCTTTAGGTGCCCAGAACCTCTTTGCAAAAATATGATTTCAGCCAAGCCCCTCCTGTGCATATGCTCACCTGAGGATGAAGAGATCTCACCTGGGCTAGTCGATGGAGTCTAGCCCAGAGGCTGTTCAGCCACCAGCAACGCTCCTTCCCCTACCCACAGCCTGTCCCTGTTCCTGGTGTTGTCCCCATCTCAGAATTCCCTTACCTTGGGTTTAGTGAGCATTATCCCTAAAGACTGACTGCTCACAAATCTAATTTCTAGAAACAGTATTTTTAGAAAAAGAGATAAATACTGTATAGATATTTATTTAGTTGCCATGAAGATACTGGCTTTATGCTTAAATTAGAATGTTGTTTACACTAAAAAGCAGATCAGTTGTGTGCACAATATGCATTTTAAAACCATACGCATGCAGGAGGAAATAAATACATAAATCATAGAATCGTAGAATATAAGGTTGCAAGCAACCTCAAGGGTCATCTAGTCCAACCTTTCTAGGTAAAGAAATATAGTTTAAATGAGCTGACCCAGTACCCTCTCAAGTTGAGCCTGAAAACTGTCCAATGTAGGGGAATCCACCACTTCCCTTGGGAGATTATATCAATGTCTAATGGTTCTCATTGTGAAATCAATAAACTCTGAAGCAGAGACACAATTTCAAGCAAGACAGTGACCCCCAAAAGACTGCCCAATTAGACTGCACCTCTACCACATTTTGAGGTCTCGCTCCTGAGATATCATAGCATAGAATCATAGAATCATCAAGGTTGGAAATGACCTTTAAGATCATCAAGTCCAACTGTCTACTAAACATTATCATGTCTTCACTTTCCACCCCATNTACATGAAATCATGTTATATCCAAGGCAAGATGGAATTTATTTTCCTCATTTTTTTTTCCTGACTAAATTCGAAGCAGCTGAGAGGTTAGTTATTTCTAACCACATTTAGAAATGGACTTGCAATGTTGCCATCTGTTGGCATATAAGAGTTACAGCACCCCACAGTTCCAGACACTCACAAAGATACAGAAAATCAAAGGGGCAGAACTGAGAAATCCACGTTCCTGCTTGGTTCCAGCACTCGCATCTGTTCCCCTCTATGATTTTTCAATCGTATAAATCTCTCCACAGAATCTGGTACCTGGAAATGTTACAGCACGGCTGATAACCATAAAAAGCATATTCTGGTTGAGTTTACTTCATCGCTGGGTGCATGAAAATCTGATTTCCATTAACAGGACACAGGGTATGGCAATGGTACCTGTCTGGTTAACTTCCCTCTCCTTTACAAATCAAGAGCTAATGGGGAGGTGGTTGGTGCAGATTAACCACATAATTTCAACAGGTACTTGTAGATACCAGCGTGTTCACATCACACCTAGAAAGGGTCATAGAGCAGTTTAGGTTGGAAGGGACCTTTAAAGCTCATCTTGTCCAACCCCCCTGCAGGGAGCAGGGACATCCTCAACTCGAGCAGGTTGCTCAGAGCCCCCAACACCCTCCCCTGCAATGGTGCCAGCGACCACCTCTCAGGGCAACCTGGGCCAGGCTCTCACCACACTCATCGTTAAAAATTTCTTCTTTCTCTCTAGTCTAAATCTCCCTCTTTTAGTGCAAAACCATCACTCCTTGTCATGTCCCAACAGGCCCTGCTCAAAAGTCTGTTCCCATCTTTTTGACGGACCTCTTGAAGCTCTGCAAGGTCCCCAGAAGGTCTCTGCGAAGCCTTTTCTTCTCCAGGCTGAACACCCCCAACTCTCCCAGCCTGGCCTCCCAGCAGAGGGGTTCCAGCCCTCCTAGCATTGCTGGGGCCTTCCTCACATCCAGCTTTTCACTCACCAAAAATTAAGTAGCAGTTTCATCCAACAAGGATTAGGAAGCACATTTTTTTCCCTCTCATTATCCTGTTAATGGGAGTGGGGACTGAAGGTACCTGCTTCTTTGTGAGACACGCATATAAGATTCTGAAAGCAAACTTGTAGCTCCTTTTTTATTCACAGAGAAGATTTAATGGTGAATAGGGAAACAATGCTCAAATTCTTAATTTACCTGGGATGCAGTGAACTCATTTTCACCTTAAGTACAACATCCCCCTTTCTTTGTACTACACAACATAAACGCTCTCTCAAAATGCCATCAAAAATTAAAAGGCGTACTACAGAGCAAACACTATTGGAGCTACACGAGCACACAGGTAATTCACCATGAGTGGTTTTCAGTATTTGCAGAAAGCAGTGACTGATACAGTTCGCTGGCCCCGTGAGCGCTGTGTTAAATCATTAAAGGGCGAGCGGTCTTTATTTGTCCTGCAATAATATTCTGTATCCCCAGCACAGAGCCCTGGCGTGCTTGGTGCTGTTCAAACAACCACCATGTCACCAGCTGCATCTGAGCATGACTTTTTTTTCTCCCTCTTCATTAAGAACTGATTTAATCTTTGTCAACTCCTCATTATTCTACAAGTTTTTGATTATTTTGAAGTATAAAATGACCTGCAGACTACCAAGTGGAAGTGAGAATTTCTCCACACAGATCCTGGCTGAGACAGAAATAAGTGAAGGGTCCAAACTATTGTTTAATTCAGAAAGGCCAGTGACCTGTATAAATTTCATAATACACGACCACTTACATGCTTGACTTTAGCCTATAAAAGGTACATGGTAACAGGACCATTGGGTGCCTCTTGCTCCCCAGAAAAATAAGTGCAAAAATGTAATAGGAAAATATTTTCCCTTAAAAGATTCTGAATTTGAGACCGAAGCACTTTTTTGGGTAGTAGCTGGTACTTATCACTGCCTCTCCAAACACAACAGAAGTTTAAAAACAACACCAGAGGTAACCACAACTACTTAAATTTCAGATGCCGCTAAGTAATAGGAGCAATAATTCAATACATTCCTTCTGTGAGTTGCTCTCAGCTTAAATCTCATGGCCATGAGCAGGCAGAGAACCATAATTTCTATTGTCATGAGAAGCAAACTCAAGGGATAAAGAAAAGCCAATAAAATTAAGGTTGGCACATCTGACGTGGAGTCTCTCAGAAATATTTTCTCTCATATTTAATGATGCTTTAAAATAAATTATATTTATATGTACTTACTACAATTCAGTCAACAAAGGGGGTCAGTCTGGGGTTTATTGCAGAGAAATGGGCACTTGCAATACGGGGCACGAAGTTTTCCAACAGTTGTGGCCAAGCCCTTTTCTTTGGAAGGTTCCGCTCAACACTCCTACACCACTGCCATCTGCTGGCAAACACAAAATGCAGGTTTCACTTAAAAAAATAATAAAAAAATTTTAAAATTTATGGTGTTTAACCATGAACTTACAAGGCTGGAGAAGAAAGTGTGGCTGGAATTCAGGTACCTGCAAGGTCCGAGTTTGGAGCAAGGCACCTGCCCTCACCACCGCTGTGGAGACTTCCACGCCTTCAGAGGAGGAGCGGAGGAATAGAAGCTAAAACCAGACTGGATTTCCACATGACGTGTAGTCCAAGCCAGTCTTATCACCACTAAGAAATAGAAAGAAATCACAAGCAGTTTGAGAGCCACTTAGGGGAGTACAAGGAAAAGAAGCAGAACAGGGAATAGCCTGGAACAGAGTTGGGAAAGAGGCAAGTAGGACTTCCAGTGAGCTTGGAGAAGCCAAAGCAAGGATGGGAGAGAAAAACTTGAGCTGAAATCAACACTGATAGATCGACAGTCCATGAGTGAGCAAGGGAGATGTACCCGATGGGCGGAAAAGACACTGAGATGGCTGGGAAGAGGGAGTGAAGCGGTGGAGATGGAGGCTACAGTTTGCTAAAGACTAAGTCAGGTGAATGATATCCTGAGGGAAGTTTCAAACAAGCTTGTAGATCAAACCAAAACTCCATCTGAAGCATGAAATCCCATTCAAATCAGTGGAAGGCAGATCTACAGATGAGTCTTTTGGCCTATGATCTCTGCAGTCTCAAGACATGCAGCCTTCTCTTGCCCAAGAGCCTAGCCTCCCTAATCAAATATTAACGCATGCGCGTGATGGAGCATAACTAGATAAATGGAGCATCATAGAGAAGTAAACAAGTGCTATGGCTCTTGCAGATGAGGGAGGAAAAATATCAGCGTTTGCTTTCAGTTTGGATCTGGAGTTTGTCCTGAATTTGAATTAAGCATCAAGATCAAACGTGAGCGCACTTAATTATTTAAAGATACGATGCTTTGGGGCAAAGCCTTGGGGTTTTTTTTGATAATTTGCGACTAACTTTTCATCTTGCAATTTTTTTCTTATTACACTTTCTTTTGAACAATATTTTAAGCAGTGCAACTTGTGAAGTCCCCATGAGCTCCAGTGTGAGGGTGGTAAATAACAGGCTTCAGAACTCAGAAACAATCTTCCATATTCAAAATATTATAAATGTTGGAACAACAGGTTTCTTCCTTCTTTGCGCAGTTTCTCTTTCTTCTTATAACCTTGTGGGACTGTTTTGGAAGTAATGGAAAGCATCATTTCTCACTTGTTGTCCAGTCAATCCCCTAAGCTCTATGCCAAATAGTAAAGAAAACAAGTGCAAAACTACACCCTGTAATTAAAAAGTGCAATAAATGCTACAAATGTTTATTCAGATTAAGTATATTTTTTCCTAATTCCCTTATCAGTGTCAGAGCAAGTATAGATTTTTGACTATTTAGTTCGAATGCTGTTAATTCAAAGTGAAGACAAACTCTTCAGTAGTAACTGATTCAAGATCTATTATTTGTAGCTAACCAGAGAAAGAAAAACAAATTTCTGAAGGCAAGAAGTTTCAAACTGTACTTGGCTAAAGCAAAATCTTCTTAGGTGAGACCCTTATTTCCTGCTCATTGTTTTTTAAATCTACAAATGGTCATTAAATCACAGAATCATAGAATCATCTAGGTTGGAAAAGATCTTTAATATCATCAAGTCCAACCATTTACCCTACTCTTCCAAGTCCAAGTGGTTCATTTTCAAAAATCTGAGAATTCTTTGAAGACAGAAATAATAAAATGAAACCAAACTTGACTAAAACCAAATACTCCAACACTGAAACTAGTGGCAGCTTCAAGGAGAAGTAAATGGACACAAACTTCACGTAACTGCATCTGGTATTGAGGTAGAATTTGGTCTTCTTTAATAACATGAAAAGGAAGGAGAGCAAAGATCACAGCCCCTGATAAATCTAGCAGGAGGGATCAGCAACCTTTGATGCCACCAGCACAGGTGAGACTTCAGCCTTTCTGAGGAGCAACACAGGTCTCCAGGCATCAGAGCAACCTTCTAGTTCAGACTGAGCTCAAAGGGCTAACAGCAAACTGCAGCTCACTATCTACAATAAAGGACCATGTTTTATGGACCACGGATCACTTCCATGAGGGACCAGACTCCAGAGTGGACTGGCATTTTCCATGCATAACACCAGTCAATATTATTCTGAACAGAGCCACAAGTTGCCTCTTCTTCCTAGTAACTAATGACAGGACAAGAGGAAATGGCCACAAGTTGTGCCAGGGGAGGCTCAAATTTGATCTTAGAAAAAATTATTTCTTTACTGAAAGAGTGGTGAGACATTGGAACAGGCTGCCCAGTGAGGTGGTGGAATCACTGCCCCTGGAGGTGTTCAAAAAAACAAGTAAATGTGGCACTTCCGCGCATGGTCTAGAGGACATGGAGCCGTTGGGTAGAAGGTTGGACTTCACCATCTTAGATGTCTTTTCCAGCTTTAACGATTCTATGAAGTTGATTTGTCCAGATCTTCCTTTGGGTTTGCTTTTCTTTTTCACTCTTTGCTAATAAGCAGCTAAGTTGTCAAAGCCCTTAGAGTGACTTCCCAACCTGATGATCTCATCTGCCCACAGGAACCAAAGTGCCAACAAGATGAGTTGTTTATCCGTGGGCCACAGTGGCAGAGCACAGCGATGAAGGTCAGACGTTACATTTGCAAGAAGTGACAGAGTTTCAGCATCAACTTCATAATTTTAGCAGCCGTAACTGAAAACTCTCTAGACATGTGAACAGCAATGAGGCAGGACAATTACATATGGGCGGATGAAGGTCGTTGCTGTGTATAATGCGATGTTGTCATGTATATTACCACACGACAGTTGGGATCTAACAAGGTCAACCTGTCATCAAACAAAAAATAATTAAAAAAAAAAAATCTTAAGAAGGTAATTACAACAGACAGACAGATCAGAGAGCTCCAGCTTTTATCTGATGCTCTGTCTAGGAATCAAGAATGGTATGATTAGTTTTAAGAAAAAAACTACACAGAATGATTACAACAAAACTACTGAAGTAAAAAGAAAAGTTAATTCTGCTGTTGGGCAGTGGAAACGTGGGTATTAATCCAAATGTTGTTTAAAATAGCCACCAAAATTCCCCTACCTTTTCTCCTCATTTAGGATTTCATCAAATATTTTAATTTTTTAAAATCTTACATGCTTTAAATTGATTGCAAGTGCTTAGAAATTCAGAGTATTAGATTTCTGTATTTTCAAATCAGCTGTAAGAATCTAAAGACAGCAAATGATGGCCATAATTTGTCTAAGAGGAAGATCATAACATGGCCAACCATGTGCCAGCGAATGTGTGACTTGAATGAATGAATGAGTGAGACTGAGAGCGAAAACAAACCATGAAGATGGAACAGAGGTTGCTTTAGCTGAAAGCACTCTCATGACATAAGCATATATTAAAATAAGAATATTTTTTTAAAAAAAGATTTATCTCATTTTGAAAATCTCATTCTATTATCTGGAATTTTTTCCAGTGTTCAAAACATCAAGGAGATTAGGAATGTCAGTAACTTGACTGGGAAAAGGTCTTGGGGACCTTCCGAAAAAATAAAATACACTGCTTAAGTGATACATTAAGTTCAGGCTTTATATATTTAAGTGAAACTTTCATAATCTCAATTAAAGAATTAACTGGTGTAACAGGATTTGAAATATAATTACTCTATGGAATGTAAATTTTAGTTTTGATTCAAACAAGGTCTTAAACTGCAGTTAAAAAAAAAATAAAAAAAAATTTCTTTGACCTAAAGATTCATGTCCCCAGGCCTCTGCCCATCCATTTGAAGGAACAGCAGTGGAAAATCTGTAAAGGTCGATAAATTTTTGGCATTAGGGTTCAGAAGGAGCAGGCTTTTTTAGAGGACAGATGCTACTCCTTCCTTGCTGTCCAATACGAAATTCCATCAAATTACAGCTGTGGCACAGTTATTGAATTAAAAAATAAAATAATTAAATAAA
>WEIS01034285.1:0-16648 GCA_013389965.1 Todus mexicanus | reverse complement strand
GAACACCTCTCCTATGAGGAAAGGCTGAGAGACCTGGGGCTGTTCAGCCTGGAGAAGACAGAAGGGATCTTACCAATGCTTATGAATATCCAAAGGGCAGATGTCAAAAGGATGGGGTCAGACTCTCTTCAGTGGTGCCCAGCGACAGGACAAAGGGCAACGGGCACAAACTAGAACCCAGGAATTCCTAAATATAAGGAAAAACTTCAGAAGGTGACAGAGCCCTGGAACAGGCTGCCCAGAGAGATTGTAGAGTCTCTTTCTCTGGAGACTTCTAAAACCCGCCTGGATGCAATCCTGGGCAACCTGCTCTAGGCCAACTTGCTTTAGCAGGGATGTTGGGACTGGATGATCCTCAGAGGTCCTTTCCAAACCCCACCATTATGTGATTCTTGAAGAAGGGGCACCTCCAACAGAGCTGTCACCCTGCCATGGGCCTCCATCTCCCAAGAGATTCAAGACTGAACACAAAAGTGCCATCTGAAGCTACAGAAAATTCAAATGCACAGGAATAACCAAGCCCACTGTGGCGTAATGACAACTTAGTCTCTAGCAGCAGCTAAAAGGGCAAGTAGATGATGCACTGTCCTCCACTGCCATGATCCCAAATTACAGTAATTAGATTCCATCTGTTGTTAATTATAGGCAAATTCTGCACATAAGGTGTGCAGGGCCACATTATGGTCCTCTGCACATTTCTGGGTTGCATTTATGGACTCAAAACTGGCCTTAAATCAGTTATTGCAAAGGTTTTCTGTGATTTTTCACAGTCAGCTTAGTGAAGTGAGCTTATTTGTACTATCATCAGTGTTTCCAAGAACACAGCAAATATGCTGGAAAACAGAGTCCCCAGCCCAGGCCATCACAGGACTCTACTGATAGGTTCTTTCCATACCTGACGCTTACGTTCCTTTCTATTCTAAGAATTAATGTAAAATGAGGAGTCACAAGACGAGGCTTTGCTGAAGGGTTTCATCAGGAGTTTTCAGAAGCACGTTACCTGACTGGATCACTCATTTTATTCATTCGCTCCTGTAAGATCTGATTTCCCCCCTTGAAAAAGAAATAAAAATAATTCTGTGACACTTCTTCTCCATCACTTACCCATATGCATAATTGTTCCCTTCATGACACATGATTCTCCCAGGTCTGTAAGTCAAACTTGCTTGTTTGCAGATGTTTGGCTACTTTGAATAAAAGCAACAACCCAAACGTAGTATTTAGCAGATGTGTTACCTTCCGTTTAATGGATACGGAAGCAATAGACAGTGACTTGTTACAGGCATTTTATCTATTTCTTCTAAAAAAGCACCTTCTCCAACGGTTCACTAGGAGCCAGAACTTCAGACTTGTTCCCATGAAGGCAGCTGCGTTGTACGGCTTCTCTGGAGGGAACAGACACAAGGGATTAACGTACCATTGGGGTTGGGAGGAGGGAGAGTGGAGAGTTATTTTACGTGGACTTAGTCTTCAATTGTTGGTTGCTTTTTTTCTTTTTTACGCCACAATCAAACATTAACCCATCGGCTTCTTGCTTAAGATGCATTTTGGCGATAACAAAGCGCCTTAGATACGTTTTCTGCCTTTAGCAAGTCAAAAATCCCTTTTTACAACCAGTCATGTTTCCTGTGTGCTGCCCACGACTAAAGAATCTCCTCTAAGATGTCTGATCACTTGAACCACCTCCCAGACGTTTGCGTTGCCAAAACGCCTGCCCCCAGTGCACATGTGTGGGTCACTTACTCAGGTCCAGCGCCACACGTCACCACCAGCCTGCCACCACGGCACTTCTGTTCCCGCTCCCTCCCTGTAATAAAACTTTCAAAGCCAGTTTCTAGTCGACCTCGATTGGTTTATTTTAAGTTTTACACTTTGTCCCTCACATACAGTTATTTAAGAGTCCTGCACTGTTAGATTTCTACAAAAATATCCATTTTTCAAAAGCAGAAAAGAGGGAAAGATATATTTTAATATATAAAAGGAAAAAAAAAGCTAAATCTGACATTTCATTATATTCTTAAAAACATTCCAGTCTATTTACAGAGGTGTAAAAAACAAAGAAAATCTCCAGGTCTCTTGGTCTAGTGAGAACGTGCGCCTTGCAGGGGTTTCCTTTGTTCTCCTGATCCTCAAATCTTTACGCGAACGTGTCATATTCTTGCATTATTGCCTCAAAAGACAGCATAGATCATTTTTTAAAAGGTTTGTTCCAAACCAATGGGAGCTTAAGGGAAGAGGAAGGGAAAAAAAAAAACAAAAGAGCCAGCATTTAAATTCACAGCAAAACATTAAGCTGCAGACGTTGAGATGGTGGAACAAGGAGAGCAAATCTAAGAGCATTTCCAACGTGCTTTGTTGCCTGGTAGAACCCACCACAGATCCTTCTGGGAACTGCACCAACTACCACTTTTTGCAGCCAAATTTGGGGGCTGTTCTTAGTTAATTTAATAATCGTGTTTAGGAAGCAAAATTTTTGCTGTCGTCTTTACAAGGGAAGTTTTTACGGCAGGAAGAATCCTTCCTGCTCAGTGCCAAACAGTAAATACATCCCTGCATTTCCCATTACCTTGATAATGGACAAAACATCCTCAAAAAAGTACAACATTTATCTGAGATAATATTTGAACGGTTTTCACGTTGCAGCTTCCTCTGTCCCAAAGAAATGTGCAAAGCACATGCACTTCTAAGAAGTTTTCGGTTATGATTAGCACATGATTCTGTCATTTTAATGAGCCATCTGGAACCATAAAAAGCTGAGGGGGGTGCAGGAAGAAAGGTCAGGGATGAGGAGTTTGAAAGGAATCACAGCACAGCTCTGGGTGGAATGAAATCTACTGGCAAAACAATCTGCTGTAGGTTAAAAAAAATATAAATAAGCAACTTCGGCCTATTAGAAATGCTCAGGACCAGATTCCCAGGTAGGTAAATGTAAGCCTGATGTAATGGCATTAAACTAATTTAGTTACTCCAGATTTCCACTGGTTTTAAATAAGGTTAAAATTCTTTACTAATAAGCAATGTATGTTTAAATACTTAATTGTCAAGTCCCTTTTCTAAGGCATTCAGTGACAACTGGCAGACCCTGCACGACTCATGCTGACCTACACTCCCTTTTGCAGATCGCTAATCCAGGACTTGTGTCAAATATTAAAATAGTAGATATGTAAAAGCAATAAAGTTATAGGGAACTGCTTTAAAACACACCATTTAGAGTGGCCAGGTGAAGAGCCTTTTTTACATAGGCTCTGGAGTAACTTTATGCATACTGAGCTTGAAGGGCTTCTCTCCTTTGCAATATAATTTTAAAAAAATCATAGAGATGAGGAAACAGCCAAGGGACGGGTATCCCCTGGGGGATCTAACTCAGTCACAGGTCTGGAAGACGCAGCTTACGGAGCAGGGCATACATAGAGCTGCACTGCGCGCAAACGCTGCTCCCCAGCTCAGGGAGAACGTCGCTCTCCACATCTGCACGACCTCAGTGCTCAAGAGATGAAACTCCCGCATTGCTGCATCACCAAAGATGGGGAAATTTGGGGTGGGGTCGGGCGGAAATCCCAGCTGCCGTTGCTAGAACAGTAAGATGGGATTACATTCCTAAACAAAGTAGCAAAAATGCAGCGCCAAATTCTGTGTAATTTTCATGACGACCTTTTTTTTTTTCTTTAAACCTTTTCGGAGCAGGTCAGAAGCCCCTCAAGCGCACCGGAACTCGTATTTACAAACTCGATAGGAAAAGGTTGTGTATACACTCATTAACAAATCATCTCTCCTAGGCTGAAAATTTCATTTGCCAAGAAAACTATGAAAACAAAAAAACTGTGTACAAAAATATAAATATCTTTACAGTCTGTAGGCCCTTCACATCCAACAACTGAACACCGAAGAGTAGCTACAGGTTATTGAGTAAGCAGTGGCAGAGAAGAATAAAAAATACATCTTGTGATTCAATACTGCCCTATTTCCCTGGTAATGAGCATTTTTTGTTGACTTTTTTTTTCCTTTTTTTTTTTCGTTTTTTTGCTATACACAGCTTGTGCAAATGCAGTGAGAAACCTCTGAGTACCTTTCCTGAATTTAGAAAGAAATGGAAGGTTTGGAAAGATATACACATATTTTCATATATACATTCACATATACACCTCGCTCGTTTCTGTTCGGCTTCAACAGCCCTGAGAGCCTTCTCTATTTTGATGAAGCAACATTTCCTATGAACCTTCCCAGCCACCAAATACATCTTGAAGGACAGGAGGAAAGAAAACAACTGGGAAAACACTCGAGCTACTTCAGCAATGGATTTAAAAGATGGAGCAACGGGGTGCCTAAAGTTCTTTCTACTCTCTGTAATTTTTCCTTCCAGATGCCCAAAGCATGACAGGAGGGAGAGTATTTATACAGGGGCAGGAGGCAAAAGTGGGGGGATTTTTTAGTAGTTTTACTCAAGTTAACTTACTGTCCTACTTCTAATTACACTGGGAAATATCATTTTCATTCCCATGTAGTGAGTTATAGATGTCTATTAAAATCTTCTGTGCATAAGCTCCAAAAAAAAGAGTCTCTGCCAGAGAACCTTCTAGCACCAAAGAACCAACCCCTTCCACTTCAGCCCTCTGCACGGTCTCAGATTTCCCTTCTGCTGCTCTAGGAAACGTGTCTGAGAGCAACCGCAATCTCATTCCTGCACATTCATCATATTCTGCAAACATTAAAACCAGCGAATGTGAACAATCTCATTTCTGCATAGATAATTTGCCTGGTACAAAACCCAAGTAAATCCAGATTTTCTTCCCCAACACGACAGGTGCCGCCCTGCTGGGGAAAAAAACCAAGCAAACAAGAAATCTCCTTCAATGGCCTCAGTTTCTCAGTCCTGTGATGTAGTATTTCTGTGAAGGACCCAATTTTGGAAGGATACCATGTGCCCAGCAATGGTTATAGATCATCCTCCTCGTTTTGTGAAGGTGAAGGAGAACACTCAGAATACAATAGTGAGGTAAAAATAGGTCAACGTGCTTAAAGTTTCAAAGCACTTGTTACTCAGTTTGGGGCCTGCCCTCAGATGAACAGAGTGCTGATGCTGTACAGGAAACGAGCGCTGCAGACAAGGGAGGCTGTCGAATTCCGACACCAATTCATGCTGCTCCAGGTCTCCATTCCAGTCTGATAAAAAATATATCCATTTATTTGCCTGCCGAGTTTGAAGGCAAGGTCCCAGTAGTATTCAATTTTGTAACCACGGGTGCTAACGTGGGCATCACTTTGTTGTCCTGTCCTTCTTGGGCAGTTGCGGAAGTTTTTACCCCACTGGGTGGCAGTTTTGCAACTATTGGTGCCAATAAGGGCATCACTTTATTACTCTGCCCTTCTGAGTCCGCTGGTAGACTTGCCACTTTTAAGCCAAGTGGTGCCAGCTTAGGCATGGGCCTCCACAAAGTGTCAGCGTTACTGGCTTCTGGATTAGTTTTCATCTGCAGAACTGGTGGAGTCACGTTAGTGGTCTCTGCCGAGCTTGTTGCGGTTTTGCCACTCCCACCACCGGTTTCGGACAGATTGGGAAGTGGATCCTTCATTTCAGCACCTATTACTATCTTTAAAACATCTGCTTCAGATGAAGCCTCCCCAGAGTTCTTGTCCCCGTCAGCAAGGTCATCATCTTCCAGGTGCAGCAGGAGAGGGCTTATGGAACCACCACCCTCTGAAACTTCCGAAAGGTCCTTAAAACTGCTTCCCAAATGGCCAAACTGGAAGGAAGACCCGTCTGCAGCGGTGACATCGCTGCCTGTTCTCCGACGAGCTTCTGCATCTTCATGAGAGAAATCCGAGTTCAGAGCGCCGGGCAGTTCTGACATAGATGAAGCATCATCATTCAGCTGCTGGTTGAGGAAGGCAATCTCATTGAGCAGCGAAGTGAGGGTTTCATCAGTGTCATCACTGTCCTCGATGCTGCTCAGTAACTCGCTTGCATCCAGATCTGCTTCCTCCATTGCAGATGCTACCTTCCTTAGTTCCATTTCTATCCTAGAATCTTTGATCTGCAGCTTGCGGAATGGCAGCTCTTTAGATTTTAATCTTTCCCCTCCAGGATCACCATCTTTCCTCCTGGCTTGACTTCCTACAAACTCACCAAGGCAGAGTTTTTTGCTAAAGGACTCTGGAGGTTCCTTTGCACATGATACGTTCCGGAGCTGTGGAAAGCCGTCTTTATTTTCAAGGGAAACTTTTGCAGCGCCTGTGGAATTTCTTCCATCTCCACTACTATCTCCAGGACATGGTTTGGCTTTTTCTTCTGAAAGGATGCCATCACTCTTCCTGCTTTCAACAGGTGCTACAGCCAAGGATTTCTCAGAAGCCTGAGCACCTGCAGCTGTTGTTGTTACATTAGAACTTTTGCTTCTGTTCGGGTTTAGACTCGTGCTTCCCTCAGCAGCCAGTGATGTCACATTAACAATCCTTGGCATCATGAATGAATCCTCGTTTTCTGCAAAACCAAACAAAGCAGCATCCATCAGGATCCATGCTAACTACAAGATAATTCCTCATTAAATATAATTTGCTCACCTTCAGGTCTTCCTCAAGTAAGCCACTATTCACAATTTGAACTGCTTACACACTTTTGGTCAAGTGAAACCTCAAAACACGAACAGTTTAACTCTCAACTTGTAGAACACGAGCAAGCTCCACATTTATTATCCCCAAATCACCTGCCCAGTCCCCTCCTTCAGCAGGGTGGCACAAATGCAAGTGGATTGCAACACCTCCAGTTCTGATGGTGATACACAAGGAGAGCCGAATGACCGCTTTCTCCCTTACTGTTTTTTCTTGCTTTACTTTCACGTTCATGTTTCGCAACACTGGTTTTTGTGCACAATGCTACAGAAGCATTTCAGGGACTACGTGGTTACTCACTTTCTGCCTTCAAGTGGTTTCCCATTTATAGCGCTCAGATTTTCCCAGCCCCAATCCTGAAGTGAACTTTTGTTTTTCATTATGACCAAACGACTACAATGAAGCAGTGAGTGAGTTGCTTGCTTTTAACACGACAGATATCGAGCAGCACACTACTGGCAGGAACCATCCCGCGCCTAGACCCGATATACAGCACCGGGTCTTGAAAAGCATCATGCCAATGGGCAGCAGAGCTGGCAGGGTACAGGAAGAGGCTGTGCCAGGGTAACGCAAAGATTTTCAACAACCCCACTTCCACTCTGCACTGCACCTTCCCCAGCAAGACGCATTACACCACAACCATCTTGCAGTCCCTGCTTATTCTGATTTTGCTGAGGGCAGGGAGGCTCAGCGAGGTGAAGGAAACTTAAAAAGCTCTCATCTATAATCCCTTCGAGGCCCCTCTCAACTGCTCAAAACATTTAACAGTGATTTTCTTTGAACACCCAGACAATAATATCTATCATTACTTCCTAGTGAGAAAACAATTTACCTTCATTGTTGCAAGGATAATGTTCCCTGCGTGCAAGCAAAAAGAGCCATGAGAAAGAAAAGAGCCTACCTGAATCAGGCTCTGTAGCTGGCGTGACTGTTGAGGGCGCTGGGTTTCCAGAAACAGTTGACAGTGTAATGGGAATGGTAGAGTTAGTAAGGATTCCTTTTACTTGGACAGGAACTGTTGACCCTGGTAGCTGAATCATCACGGAAGCAATACCTTATCCAAGAAGAGGGGAAGGGGTGAGTGAAGTGGAAACAAAAGTCTTTCAGATACTCGTTTAAGCCTGGAAAATAAGAGCCTTGCACTTCTAGGCAAGACTTTACACTGCAATAACATCTCAAAGTGTTAAGAATAGAAATATAGATTGGTTAGGTGATGAACAATCTTCCCTATGTTTTCCCTCATTTGAGAACAGTAAAAATCTAACAGTTTTTTCGTACCTGCTGATAAACTGAAAGTTCGAATTAATTATATCAATTCTCTCTTATCAGAATCAAGTTCTACCTCCATTAAGTTGTAAAAAAAGACTCAAAAATTAAAGCAAGAATTCAATAACATGTTACTTTGTAAACCATTCTGTATATCTATGTCCATTATACTGATCTGTCCTTAACACGTCCTCACGTGACCATACCTGGTTGTGCTGTCACAGTAGTAGCGAGCGGCTGAGGCTTCAGTTCAGCCTGAAGCAGTGTGGAAGGAACGGCTGCTACCTGCCCTGGCACCAGCGGGCTCTTCAGCGTAAGCACCTGCCCCTGTGGAGTCATCACGAGGCTTGCCGCAGTTAGTGTCACACAGGATGCCTTGTCCTCTGGAAAGCAAGAAATACGTAAATCAGTAACTGGCTCTGGCATAGCACCCCGATAGAAAATGGTATCCTGTGATCCCATGTTAAGTACGGTTGTGGAAGGAACTCCAGCTAGAAGGTTTACAAGCCCTAGATTAGAAAGCTGCTACAGAAGCTATGCAGGCTACAGGAACCTCACCTACAAAGCTAGTGCTAGTCTGTACTATCTCTTCATGCACTGTAACAATCCTAACTCTCCAGAGCAGCATCTGGATCACATATCAGAGCAGTCTTGCTGAAATTACAAAGACGACTCGTTCGGTCCTAAGAGAGAAAGGACGTTCTCTCCCTACATCCAAATGCTGATGCCAAACTTTTCCAGGACTGGATAAAAATGAGGCTTGGGAAACAAGAATGAATGGTTGTTCATAAAAGTCCAAGACCACTTCAAGTAAGGTCTATTATTACCAAAATAGGAAACATCACCAGATCCTTACAGAGTATCATAGTGGTGCTACCATGAAAGTTTAGATTTCTGCCACTCTTTTGTTCCTTCCTACATTTATTGTGTAAAAAGTCTCAAAAAATGCTAAATACTTCCTCACAAGTTCTCAGCTGCAGAAAAACTCTCAAGTGTCTGACAAAGCTGTCATTTAATTTAAGAGCAAGTCATCCACCTTGAGAGCGAACTTGTTTGGGGAGGGATGTTTTAAAAACTGAATCTATTCGAACAACTCAAACATTCTGGGAGTGCAGCTTCAGGTTTTGAGTCAGTGGGAAAACCACCTTTGACTCAGAAATAATGGCAGGATTGCAGTGGATCTCCGAGAGACCAAAAGACAACTTAATAGGAATTTGCTTCCCATCATTCTGAAACTCAAGTCACTTTCACCTGAAGAACTCAGTACTGCAGGTCTCATCCTTACAAATGGTTTCCACACCTATTGGATAGAAACTTCTTGATCTTACACTCAATTCTGCTTCAGGAATGGAGCTGCCTGCGCAAGCAGGTCAGCATTTTGCCCTTCCAGGGGCTGCTGCTTTAATGTCTGCCCCTCCTTTATGCGAAAGGTGCATCGCTTTTAGCCCACCTGTGGCACGGGCTCCTTTTCTGGCGAGTATCAATGGCTTGCCTCTTCTATTTGTCATAGGTATTTGGGGCAGCTCCTTGGGGAAAGCAGGAGTTACTTCTTGCTTTTTGGGAGCAGCTAAGGTTACAACAGGTTCCTCTGGTTCCGTTTTCTTCTTTTTTTGCGCTTCTCCTGCTTTTTGTTTGGCGTAAATATATTCTAGCTTCTTCAGGACAACCTCTTCTGTCTTCCCTACAGAAAAATTATCAGAGAGTCAAGCTATCATCAAACTCTTTTTGCAAAACTAAAGAGCTGAAGATAGAAGAAAACAAATCTATTAAGCTGACACCATTCAACTAGTACACAATGTAGATCCACGACTCCCACCAAGTAAACAGCATTTTTAGTAACAGAGGGAAGTCATTACTTATTTATTCCAAGATTATTCTTTTTATTTCAGAAACATCCATACATTTCAGAATTTATCTGCAACTTCAATGAGCAGAAATCAGCTTGAACAAGTACTGCTTGTTGTTGCTGAACAAGTACCGTTTGAAAATATCCACAGCTGTGAAAAAACCTCTCGCCTCCTAATGATAAATGTATGAATACCACACAAAATGTTACCTGTACCTGGTACAAAAGTTCTTGGTTTAATGGACCCTGTTACTCAAATGACATTTAGACCTAAACTTCCATACAGTTTACCATTGATATGAAAATTGTAACCTTGAACAGACCTGAAGATTTTATAAATAATATGTTTTCTGCAGATGCACATAATTTAACATGACCAAAGTTCAAATAACTATACTGGCTTGTTTCCTGCTTAGTATTTATGTTCTAACATCATGGTCTATCTTTAAATAAGTCTATATTTAACTCTCTCTCCTCAGCAAGGATTTTTTCCTCATCAGTTTTGAGGAATGCATAAGATCAGAAAACCACTTTGGGAAATTATTTGCTTTCATTCCGTGCCCAAAAGGCTTATCATACATTTCTGGATTAAGATGAGGGCTCACTTCAACACTTGTGGGTTTGTTGGGTTTTTTTAACAAGTGCCTCAAATACACATGAATTGATTCACATAAATAGACAAGATTTAAGTATTTTTCATTTCTACTTTAGAGGGAGTCTCCCGTTGTTATTCCCAGACAGTAAGACCACCACTAAAATAATGTAATGTTTTGTTTTGTTGACACACATTTTGGCACTGGCTACACCTGTGTCACCACTTTCCTGCACCTCCAAATGAGATGGAAAAAGACACAACAAACACAACATGGTTTTGTCTTGCAATGCCTAGAGGAGTAGCAGCTCAGAACACGTTCTGGTTTATTAGTTCTGTGGACAGACGCTACTGGTGCTAGTTCTCAGAAAAGCAGGACAAGGATAGTTCTTTGCCAAGGTGACCAAAGGAGTCAGAGGTTTTGGTGCTGGTCACAGACAGCTGTGTAGACCTGTGAAGCACTGAGCAGAAAAGCCACTTCAGGAAATGACCAGTGACAGCATGAAGTGACATTTTTCCAACCCCCACTACAGCATACCCAATGCACAGGAACCCGAGCCTGTGGCCTGCAGCACAGACCTCATTCTACTCTTCCTTTAGGCATAAGGGAAAACAAGAACAGTTCTTATCAGCATGATGAGTGTATCACTGAGTCAGAGCTCTGCGGGTCTTTGTTTGGCGTCAAGAGTCTAAATTTTATGTGAACTAATGACTCACCTGGATCCAGAGGATTACTCCACTCACTCCCACTCTTAAAAGCCTTTTCTTTCATTATTCCAGGTAGTCTGTATCCAAAAACAGTCTCACCTGAAAGCGTGGATACTTTTCGAATCAAAGTATCTTGGTTGCGTGTCAGTAAGGTCTTCTGTCCCATAAGTTTATCTGCCTGATCAGTCAACCCTTGGATTTCTTCAAAGGCCTAGAAAAGTATCAGGGAATTGATTCATAAACCAGTGATACAAAAAAATAATGCAATCAACTTTCCTCCCCAGAAACCTTCACAGAATTTTTTTAGGCATTTTCATTATCTTGAGAAACTAGGTAGAGAAAGCACATGAAGGAGCACATAATGTCAGCTTTCCCTAAATGCAAGCTGAGAGGTAATAAAACATCTTGGTCATCCTTCCTCCAAACTTCAGCCATTTTAAAGAAAGAAACCCACTTTTTCCCTGCAATTTCAGGGCACAGCTGATAAGCATAATTATGTATCAAAAACTTATGGTTTACTTCCTGTTATTTACATCTTTACAATGAAAGTTTTCATGTCATTATAATACTGAATGGAATGCTATCTCCTCTTGCATTAAAAAAAGCACGCCTTCAATGTATTTCAGGATTGCCTGATGTACACAGTAAACCACAATGGAATTAATACATACCCTTCCATGGTTAAATTCACAAGGAATACAACAAGGAGAGGGTTAAATCTGAAAACATGCATCTGTCTCATCAAGATTAAGCTTTTAGGAATAGGCATTGTTTCAGATGCTGTTTTATTCTGGGGAGTCCTGCAAAGGCAGCAGAAGTTCTCTATTCACAACATTGCTGGGACTCACTCAAAGAGTTCATTCTACTTCATTCTCCAAATTAGATGATTCTCCTCCTCTCTTGACCTTCAAAATACTTACTTGCTTGAGAATGTAGGATTTGGAGACCTTGGGAAGGTTGTGTAACCCCAGAGCTTTCTTCAGCTTTTCAAAGAGATCTCTCATTTCATTACGCCGCCGGCGTTCATTTGCTGTATGATTCTGGCGGTAATGAGCAAAGGCTTCTGCTTCACTCTTCTGCCTCCTGCTCCGGAATTGCCGCCTCTGTTGGAGAAGGAACCATATTGACCAATTTAAAGAAAAAAAGGTCACATAATGGCAAACGATGTTCAAAGGCATGCCCGATTTACAACGTTTCTACAGACACCTGAAGATTTCATGTCATGCTATTCTGCTATTATGTCTTCATGAAAGTTCAGTGTCAGAAGCACAGGCAATAAGCATGAAATGCTGACCCATGAGAAATGATCAACGTAATCACAGCAACCCTAAAGGAAAAGATCATGAGCGGTCCCTTCTCTTGGTAAGCTTTTATCTTCCACAATACAAAGCTACTTAGGTAAAGCACAGGATTATCACAAAATCACACGTCTGAGCCATTTTTTTGTTCTTGTTTGCTTGTCAAGAAAGTCTACTAACAAATGAAACAATCACAGTAAATATAAGACACTTGATTATTTTTTTTTCCCCCTGGAGTTAAACTAGTTTGATTTCTATTTTGTTTCATGGGTACAAACAAGTCGGGGCCAAGACATATTGTAGGTAAGAAAGACGGCAGTGAAACTTAGCACCTCAGGCATCTACCAAGAAACAGCAAGTGTCAAAGACGGGCTCTGATTTTGAATTTGCTGAAGTTTCCAAAAAGGTTGTCAGGCAATAAGCTTAAGTACTAATCTCTACAGATTTGAAGGTTTGTTATTTCAGCAGTACTCTTACAGATTTTGTATAATTACGCTATTTATTTCATGATGAATAATACTTAAAATGTAGTATTAATTTGGGGGTTTTACATCATTTTAGGTCTGCTCCAAAGCCCAGTGAATCAGTGGAAAGACTCCTTGGGTTCAGCGATGCCATTTCAGAGCCTGTTGGTCTTAGGAGGAATCTGACGACTGTCTCCTCAAACTTGGCTCTTGCCATCCATTTTGCCATCGCAGGCAGACTGAGCACACTAAGGCTGCAGCTGCTCTTGAGTTGGGTATTTTAGGTTCCTTTCAAGGAAGGGCCTCATACCATAACTTCCCGGGCAGAGAGAACAATACATGGAGGAGGCGAGGCAGGCAGAGCATCCTGGAATCCATCTCTGTCTCAGGCGAAAGCACACATCCGAGTCTGCTCTGACGTAGAAAGCGCACATCGGGCTCACACCCCACCTCAAATCCCTACCCCACTTCAGCAGGTAGCTTGAGATCTGACATCGAGTACATCACAGTTATTGCGGACAATTAGTGAAACTGGCTTCAAAGCCACCCTAAAACACAGTATAAGCTTCAGAAGAACTGAAATGGGGTTTGGCCTGAAAGGATTCTGCCTTATCTTTAACTTCCCTAAGCAAGTATTATTTAAACAAATGTTTTGAGAGAGCCTTCACCCAGCGCTGTGCCTGCATAATCCCACACACTGTCTCCTTCGACACATGGAAGCATTTCTCAGTTGTTCATTATTTTATGTGTGCTGTAAAAATTCTTTATGCCAAGAACGCAAAACCTAAGCAAAAGAACTAATAAATAAAAGGCAGGTATTCCACCCATACATAAAGCTGAATCTGAAACCCAGCGATGCCAGCAGCAGTCCTCCTTGAATGAGATCTGGACTGAGCCCCTTCCCCCCATATACACATTTGGTTTCTTGCATTTAATCATAAATATATGGAAGGTAGACAAATCATATTAAGAGTTGCACTTGAGATGAAAGTTTATCTTTAAAATGGAGGTGTGATACCAAAAGGAAAGAGGAGAGCAAACATATACCTTTGTACGTTTTTCTGATAATTTTTCATCCGAAGAACTACGAGCATGGTATCTGGAAGAAAGGTAAAAAGTTTTTCCCAACACTACTCATCTCATGCACTCTATCCTCATTAACTTCATTCCAGCAGCCTAGAATTAACTCATTTTTATCCCTTGAAATTAAGTCTTTCTTGTACGACTACATGAAAGCAGGATACTATTGAGCTTTCTCAAGAAACTGAGTTCTATCTCCAATGCCATCATCCTGGAAAAAAATGAGCTGTTCTAGAAGCTGTAAAATTAACCCAAAGTGCTAAGGACAAACTATTTCACTATATGCCAAAGAGAATAAATTCAGCCTGTGACTGTTAGCTGCAGAAAGTACTTTTTAAATTATGTTTTGATTCTTTCTTTAAAAAACCTCCCACAGTTGCAATACAGATGGCAGAGCAATCCCTCCCCCACTAAGAACAACCAACCAAAATCCTCATATTATTACTACTCTAATACATCGTAACATCTTCCTCTTATCTCAGCAGCTTCAAGAACACAAAGAACAATGCACATTTGAAAGAATTATTTCTTACAAAACATTAAATCTCTTTTTTTCTCTCATTGAAAGATCTTCCTAGAAAAAAAAATAATCTTCAAACAAAAAGAACTTAAAATGCAACATTCCCCAATTCTTTTGTTTGGTGCAACTGAGAAATAGCTATGACCACCTTTGCAACAAGTAAGCCGTGTTCTGACTTTGCATTTTGCTGTTATAAAATCAAGGGCAGCAACAGTAACAAAACGATCAAACAAAAACCCCAGAACAACAGCAACAACAAACAAAAAAAAAGCCAAGCTATCCAACCATGGATTTACAGCACGAGGGATTAAGCTAATGACTGCTCCTGCCTAAAAATATAGAGTCCACCAGCAAGAATAAACACAGTTTGCAAAATCACATTTAAAACAAAGATGTCCCTGCTCATATTCAGTTTGCAGGAAGGGAGATGATTCACTCACAATAAGTTTATATTAAAACAAACACATCCCCATGAACAAATTAATTAAGAGGGGAAAAAACAAACAAACAAATGAAAAGAAAAAAAAAGCTAAGACACCTCGAATCTATTCTTAGTTCTAACAGCCCCATCCTCACAGACACTGGGAAACACCAGTGCTCAGGAAGTCCTGAGACAAGCCTTGCTTCATCTTACCATCACATTGAACCTGTTGTTTAATGGGTTCATTCAACGCCAGCTCATCAATAAAATACAAAACTGTAGTGCTCTCCAAGGATGCTTACTTCTGTTTGGAAGGTTGGGTATTAGCAGCTGTGGCCTTCAGACGGGCAATGTTAATCTTCTCTGAAAACTCCTCCACGGTCTCAATGTCCACCTGCTCGTCATCCTCACTGTATTCACACGCATCCTGGAACAGTTTGTGTTTTGTTTTTTAAAATGAGTATCTACTTAGCAATAGAGCTCAGGCCAAAACAGTTGCACTTCAGTCTCAAAAAGAGATTACATTATAACATTAAGAACCGTTAAAAAGAAAAAATATCAACATCTCCAGCTACTCCGGCCAATAAACAGTGCTAAGCAGGTGGTTATTTTAACTGTCACCTCTAGGAATTCCTCCCACTAGCAAGTCTGCAAAATGACTTTCGGTAAGGGCAAAACCCATCTCCCGTCATTTCTCCTTTTGCTACGGGTGAGATTAAAAAAAAAACATTCACAGGGCAGAGTTTTCCTGCCTCCATTTTCCAGTAAGATTAAACCGCCTTTACAACCTACTGCTGGAGACTCTTGCTAATTAACATTTGTGTGACACAAGTTGAGACAGTTATCACCCTGGTAATAGTCTCTCATATCAAAGATAACAGTCAAAACATCATACAACCAGGCTTCCTTAGGTCATACAGTAAACTGTAAACTGATTACATGATGAAGAGTATGATTTTGTTTCTTTCCAAAATGCTGCCCAACAATTATTTTAAATAATTACATTTAAGTAACCTTTTTCTCCATGCTTGCCTTGACTAAGAAAACTTGCTACCATCTGTGAAGATGGAGACAGAGAACAAGTGCAGTGCTGTAGCAACTACAAGAGTTAAATATCAATCTGGTGGTCATTTGTAGTACCAGGTGATTCCCACCCCCCCAGAACAAGCCTTAATCANNNCCCCCCAAAACAAGCCTTAATCAAGAAATTTTTTGCATTAGTTTTTTAAAAAGCTTTCTATATTATAAATTTTGGTCTGCTTACAGAACGCAGAACTCTTTCTCCTCAAGTAAGAAAATGTAATTATACTTCCATTCCGCGCTGTTTCACACAGCTTCCTGAACTAACACAATCTTATCCTCCTAACTCTTCCATATTTCCTTGTCCTCTCCATCCTTCTTCTCTTTCTTTTTGAGGAGATACAATCTCCTCCTTCTCTGAACTGCATACTTACCTGAAATTGATGCAAATAGTTAATTACAAAAAACACTAAGCGCAAAACAGGGGAATAAAAACACCACAATGTGCAATACTGCATGAGTAAGTGGCCTGTAATAAACGCTTTTCTAAAGTTATCTGCAACCCTGCTGTTTTAAGAAACTCTGATTAGAGAGGCGAAAGTGTTGCAATTACTCGGCTGACCACAGATTAGGCTGAACACAGTATCTCCGTAACAAAAACAAACAAGGGCAGCCAAAATTCCCACACAAGCAGAACTAACAAGTGGTTACGGATGCACATTTCCAATTGCCAGTCATGAAATTCAATGCAGCTATGTTAGTTTGAAGGGACTCGCTTTATAAACACAGTAAATCTTAGCTGATAATTTCCTTTTGTGAAGAAAAGC
>WEIS01034283.1:0-10341 GCA_013389965.1 Todus mexicanus | reverse complement strand
TCATGAGTACTTCGGAATTTTTTTTTAATGTTATTAATTGCTTTAAATATTTCAATATGCATCCTATGCATCATTATGCTAAACTAACAAATCATAGTGGTTTAATGTTTGGGGTTTTTTTAATGTTATAATGGATGAAGAGTATCAAGTTTATGAAGGTGTCACTTAAAAGAATGAAAATAATGCCCTGGATTTAATTTATTTATTTTTTTTAAAGCATGCCACAATGTGTCTAATTTGAGTTAGCAAAACAACCTCTGCTTAAGCAAAAGGGCAGGGAAATGTCTTTCCATTTAGCAAGAATCGAATTCAAAGCATGTTTACTTGGGGACTGGCGCATGTGTCTGCTCCACCTGATGCAATGAAACTAAATATTTTTATTTTTATTTAATGTTTTGGGATTTTGAAGGCACTCAGCAGATTTGTAGGTATGTGGTCAACAGCAGATCTAACCCAAAGCATACTTAAATGAATAGTTCTTTGAAGGAATCAGTGAGTCAATGACTCCACTGGTTTCTGAATTACAGAATAACACAGGAAAAATACAGATAATCTAAAAAGAAATAATGATGGCTTCCCATTAACTAGATAATTCTGCTAATATTCATACAAAATGACCTGATTTAGTACAGATATTCTACCTAGTATATTTATTCCGAGGCCTAGTTTTTCTGATTTTGCTTAATCCAAACAGACAACACAAGCTTTTTGAAAGTAAATAACCAGTAAAAGAAGTCTTGGACTAAGATTTTCAGGCTTCCTGAGCATTCTCTTTCTTTGAAGAGCCATGCTCTAAGGAAATATTGGTCAATATTGGTCTCTGCAGAAATCTGTGGATTAAACTGGAATTAAAAAAACCCTCTAATTAAATCTCAATTCTTGAAGCAAATTACTGAGTTTATTTTGTTGTGGGCTTGGGGTTTTTTTAAAGAAACAAACAGCAGTCCTGGCCTGAAGCTCCTATATTAAATGCTGCTCATCCATAGGGGAATAACAGTACAGGGCAAATCATGCAAAAATTATGATCATAATTAATGTATGTGATTAATGCTCAAATACTGCATATAATATTTACTTTGAAAATCCATGGACTCTGCAATTTAATATCACCATAGCCTTAGCACAATTGTAGAAACTACTGTGAACACAATTAACCAGTTTCTTTGTACAAGATACTGAGTAGCTTTTTCTAGTTAAAAGGCATGATTTTAGGGTATGAGAATCATTTAAACCAATTAAAAAATTTCTGTTAGGTCTCTGAGACTTACAGAACACGAATTTGATCAAAAGATTGCAAAGACAATTGCAAATTTCCAGGGACTTCAGTAAACAGTAAAATGAAACTCAGATTCTAGAGAATTCACATAAAAATTAACAGGACTACATAAATCTTGAAATATAACTTAATTAGAGGTGCAAAATTAAGAATTGAAAATTCTCTCCTTTCATGTTAATGCATTTTTCTTTCTGAGGATATTAAACATTGTATTTGAAAGCTGCTTACCAATTTGTCGTGTAGATTTGTGTTCCAATTAATAAGGCTGTTTGGAGGCATATCAGATTGGCATCTGTGATTCTAAAAACAAGGTAACACTCACACAACATACACTTACTGAAATTAAACCCATTTTTTCCCTCCTCTCTGGGGTCCCAGACAAAAAGATGGGAGAGGAAGAAAATAGAATCCACAGAATACAACAGGAATCATTAAATTCCAGCTTGCCAGATGACCTGTGCTCCATGTGTATTACCACTGCCCCCTCAATAAACTCTCTTTCCAATCACATAATTTCTTAAGAGATGAAGACCTTTCTAATTAATCAGCAAGTATGATAAACATAACAGTATATGCTTTGGTAAATTGCATTTGTATTAGAGAGACAGGTGAAAGAAACACTGTTACAATACATTAGTGTGACAGACTGAAGTTTACATCATAAGCCTTTTGAGTAAATGGATAATAAATTTGCCTTTCCACCTCTAAAGCTCCTACTAGTATTGCTGGTTTAGAGAGAAACAGAAACCACTGTATTAAGAATGATCAGGAAAACATGCAAGAGAGCTGCTACAAACGAGACCTTTTACCAGTTGTCTTGTTAAAATCTATGCCAATACTAATCACTGGGTTTCACGTCCATACTTCCCTACATTATAGTTGGTCCCTATTCTGTCTCTTCATGAAGTCTTAAACTGGCCTTGTGCAATCCCTCACACAAAAATTATTAAAGGACATGGAAAGGCTGTAATAAAAAAAGCCAACTCACTGCTGCCAGAGTAGAAGCCAAATTCAGGCTGCCCCTGCTACTGAGCGACTGCCAGCTCTGACTACTGCCTTTGGAAGCCATTGGCAGCTCTTGCAAAACAGAGGGTCCTTCCAGCTCTTGCACGTTCTGCTAGCGGTGGGCTTGGTGGCTACACAGTTTGACTCTCAAAAGCTTCCTTTATATCAGACGTCACCACTGCTCTAAGTGATTGTTACTGGTGGGCTCTAGCCTACAGGGGTTTAAATTTCTCAAATACCCCTCTGTGTATAGAGTATTCAATGCAGTCTTAATAGTTTAATAAAAAAAATAAATATATCCTGTGGATATTTTTTTTCCACAGACTCATACTGCAGATCTCTGATGTTAATTCTGCAGACCTGTGGCATGCTTGGCATTAATTTCCCTAGCACAGATCTTTGTCACGTGCTAAAAAAGACATTGTACACGACCGTTAAGCAAAATAGAGCATAAAAGAATTGCGACAGTTTACCAAAAAAAGTTACACCTGCAGCTAAAGTCCTTTCCAAAAAGACTGTAATGATTGGACTAGATGACCTTAAAGGTCTTTTCCAGTCTAGGAAATTCTGTGATTCTGTGATACGTTTAACTAAATTCACCCTCATACTTGGATATTCACTCATGGCAGATGAACTGCCCTCCCAAGCAAATGGTACCGTATACATAAATGCGTAACTGTCATCCTGCAGAAACAAAAAACCTCACAGATTAAGGAATAACAAAGTAACAAGTCTCAGTATTATTTATACATATCTTCTGGCATGAAGTCCAGAAGTCTGTGAAGGAGTAAAAAACTGTTGGCATTCTCAGACTGGAATACAGCCTAAGTCCCATGGATCAGTCCAAAGAAAGATTGGGTAAATGAGGGGTGGACCAAATCTGTGTAAATCCAAACCTGACCTTATCCTAAGTCTTAATACTCCACCTCTGAATACTTAGCAAGTCAAAGTTTGTCTCTACTTACAGGTTTCTCAGGTAGCTCTCACTTATATTCTGAGAAACCCAGTTCAGACAAAATTACTGAACTCCTAGTTCAATTCCAGTTAAATCAGCCCTTGCTGGTACCAACACATCAATTAAATATATCCCACACAAATCCAAACCTAAAAAGTAGAAATGTCTCATTTGAAAATAGCTTCTAGTCCATCCCCTCATGTAAGTCCAGCCAAAATCCCACTTACCTAAAATGAGATGAAGACATTCTCAGAACATAGCTTGGCTCCTCCAATCAGTCTGGGAATGGCTCTGTGTCAAACACTCAATACTGTATCGATTTTTCTCCTAAACCTTGTTGTTAAAGGTCTATAAGGAAGTATACTATTAAATATGAAATATAAAACCCGAGTACTTTTTTCTTAAGGCATACATCTAAAACTCAGTACGTGTCCTAGTTTCAACTGGGATAGTTCATTTCCTTCCTAGTGGTTGGCCAGTGCTGTGGTTTGGATTTAGTAGGAGCATAACGTTGATAACACACTTGTGTTTTAATTGTTTCTAAGTAGTGTTTACACTAAGTTAAGGATTTTTTTAGTTTCCCATATTCTGCTAGCGAGCAGGTGCACAAGAAGCTGGGAAGGAGCATGGCCAGGACAGCTGACCCAAGCTTGGCAAAGGGATATTCCACACCATGGGACTTTATGCCCAGTATATAAACTGGGGGGAGTCGGGCAGGAGGGGCTAGTTGTTGCTCAGGCATCAGTCAGTGGGTGGTGAGCAACTGCATTGTGCATCACTTGTCTTTTATGGGAGTTTATTTCTCTCTCTTTATTATTTCCCTTTTCATTACTATTGTACTAATAATATTTTCTTATTGATGATATTAATAATATCTTTTATTTTCATTATTAAACTGTTCTTATTTCAATCCACAAAGCCTTACTGTTTTTTNTTATTAGAAAGAGTCAAAGATGCCAGTAACCTTACAGCTGGTGACTGTAATAACAGAGGGTAACGAGATAGAAATTATGAATGCCTCCTTGTTAAGCAGTTTTGTTTGTGCCATTCCAAGAGAGATCTGCCAAGAACTTTCCATGCAAACCTTGTTTTTCTGGGATTTGTAACTTGGCTGCAAAAGAACGCAGCATGGTAATGCTTGGTTCAAAAGAATTCAAGCTACAACTTTTAAAATACAATTTCAAGTTTTGGAATAAATTACATGTATACTAAATAAGGTAAACAATTTAGCACTTCATATATTTTTTAGTTGTTTTACTGAAAAAAACCCTCTCTGGGTAGCAAGTTTGCACCCCAGATCATTATGTTTACTAACTCTTTGATATTAAATAAGTCTGAAGTATTGCAGCATGAAAGGAGACTTCTGTGCTGTACAGTCAAGACTCCACTGATGTGTATTTTCTTTTAAAGGAGGACTCTATGAAATGCATATGAAGCACTCATGGGATTCTATCTGCTAAACAATTCAGTGAACTAAATTTGTGCTAATTCTTAATACAACTCAGCTGACTTGGGTGTAAGGCCAGGTTGTGAAAAAAATGGCTAAGTTTAACACACCATTCTTACAAAACATAAGCCTAGAATTTCCATGTTAAATTATGTGGGGTTGGTCCTGTTTTGTTTTTAACCTAATAACTCAGAGCTTTGAGCTGTGCGAAAGTCCAATTTCAGTGTTCCCATTTTCTTTTTTGGCACATGACCCATTAGGACAAGGTCATCTTGTACAGTTTCTTGCCAAAGCAATATTGTTTCCCATGGTAACAAACAAGATACATAGAAATTAGGTTTCAGGCACAACCCAGATTGCAGCCCAAGCTAAGGAAGCTCTCTTTCAGGCTACAACCAGGTGTAGAGAGCAAGAAGACTATGATAGCTGCCTGAGCTGTGAAAAAGTGGTAGCTTAGGCTCATACCTAAGAGGAAGAAATCTCTCAGCAATTCAGAAGTAAAAGAGACAATCCAACCATATCAGTAAATTATAAAACTGTTTTGAATATATTTGGTGAGATCATTTCAAAGGAAACACTGGAAGGAACAGGACCACAAAATACCACGAGACAGAGTGGCTTAAAAATGTTTCTGCTCATTTTCTTGACTAACTTGTGCTCTAGTCAAATTTTTCTGAGCAAAAATCCATTATCCTCCAGGATGTCTCTAACTACCTTATAGTTCAACATAACACAAATTAAAACTAAGTAATCCTGTGAAACAATAGTTCCTCTAAGATTATTTGCAATTCAGCCAAGTGTGCTGGGTATAAAAGGATTTCACCATTCTTGAGGAGTTTGTATGAACTGGAGTAACTCTTTGTACTCAGATTCACATTCTGCTTAGCTCCAGAGTAAACTGAAGCTGCAGGGGAACTGCTCCCCTTGACATTACTGATGTAAATACTTGAAATATAGAGCACTACTGCAGTATACCATCTGAACAAAGACAAAAACATGGCTAGCCAGACAAGAGACAAGTAAGAACAAAGAGCTGCTACCAGATCACTGGAACTTCAAGCAAAAAGGCAAAGCAGTGAAAAGGCTTCTGCTCTGCAAGAAGCCACAAAGGTAGTCAGTGGTTACAAGAGGGTGTTGGCCCTGGGAAGCACGACATATCTTTCTTTAACGATTAAAGAGCCAGCAGAAGCATAGACACAGAGCATCTCCATGCAGATGGCTCTTAATCTTGTGTTGATACACAGGAAACCTGCTCTCTAGCAGCAGCGAGGATATTTCTGTGGGACTGGGCTCTTTAAATAACGAAATCAGAACAATGTAATAATATCAAAGTCTTGTTTTGTTACTGCTTGCCTAGTCCTACAATATCTAAAACTTTTATCATTCTGACTCTGAACTAAAATGGTTCATCACTTAGTTCTGCATTTCCACTCTGATATCCTGGCTCTTGACTAGAACTTCTGTGATCTAGTACAACATAAATAGCATTTATAAGTCTTTTTTTTTTCTTCTGAAGTATCCCACCTCCAATTAATCTGTTTGCTCAAAGAGGTCAACAAGTATTCCTAATTATACCAGTACAATACCACTCAGGGCCTTGGTGGTAAAAGAATAAAACACAGCAGCGTGCCCTCTACCTTGGATACACCTTCTTACTGAGCCAGTTTTCACTTCCCTATCTCTTCTGGTGACCATGACTTACTGCTTTTCCACTTCCAAAAGGGCTACTACCAGCTGGGACAGAGACTCTGCAGTACCCAATTTCAACAGTTACTTTATGCATAGCAAAATACTCAGCTGAACAAGCTGGACCAATATCAGCACAAGGGTTCATTGCAATGAAATCTGTTCTGTTACCTTAGATTCTGCAATGAGGCAATTGCTTCCTTTCTGTTAAGAACAAAGAAAAGGAGGAAAGAGCTTGACACAAACAGACAAGACTTGCCAGACCAAAGGGAAAATGATCAGGTATATACCCCAGCAAGCCCCATTCTTGTACAAAATATCTAAGGGTTACTTTTGTTGTTTCATATAGTGATCCCCTTGATTCAACCCAGTGCCTGCTAGCATACTCTTCCCCAGACTAATTCTACTCTCATTTAGTGAATTACCAGCTGTAAGGACTTTACTGTGGCTGTTAGGACAAACCCCAGTTTATGGGGGATTATGAAGTACTGCACAGACGTGGGAGTCTCAGGTGTGCTCAGCCTGTCAGGCTGCTTCCAGGGCAGGGGCCATCCCAGCTAGGGCACAGATGCTCCCTGAACAGCAAGCTTAGCTCTGCTGACACCTGTGATGATGATGATGGACATTTCTGTTCTTTGTGCCAAGTGGAGCCATGACTGTTCCTTATCCAGGTGAGACAGCCGAGACACCACCCTATGCAATAACAGAGTCACACGTACTATATAGTAAGAACACCACATGAAGATAGAATAACAAGAGAGATGTATAAACCTTTTGTAGGCTGTATCTCTTCTGAGATTTTCTAGACCAAAGAAATAATCCAGGCTTTTTTCTTCAAACACAAATATTCCACATGACACCTTTCATCCAGAAACACAATCACATACACGCTTAAATTTAATCATGTCTGTAGCTCCAGTAATTTCAAATGGGAACCACACACAGGATTAACCCAAAGCTTAAAAAACTCTTATTGGAGCCAAGTTTTTATTGCTAAATATATATACGTGATTAATTTAAGGCAACTATTAAAATAATTGTTGTTCTTCCCATGTTTCTAATATATATTGAAATAGGGGAGTATGTAAATCCTACATGAAGCTTAGACATCTTATACATTTTTGTATACTGAAAATGTTTTCAGCTGAATTGTAAGGCATACATCTTGTAAAGCTACTCAGAAGACATTATAAACAAATCAAGTTACGCCAAAAGAGAATTAAATGTAAGAGTTCTATGCACCCAGGCTGTGATGACGTTACCATGCACGCATAACCAAAATTTCCAGTGCCATCAAGGATCACAATAAAAAGCTTTGATACATGCTTTTCACAGCCACTTTTTAAAGTGTACCAGCAATTCACACCTGCTCCCTCAAGTAATCATCAAAATTTCTTCAATAACTGCAATTTCTCATTGAGTAAAGGGAAACAGAGAAACTCCCTAAAAAATTCAGCGAAACATTGGATGATGACATTTCAAAAAAGATACACAGAAAAAACCCCTTCATCAATTAGTCTCCTATGCTATTGCCTTGCTTTACTCTCCTCCTCCATCTCCACTACCACCCTTCACAAAAAATAATTCTGCTCCGATTGACAACAAAATTTTACTGTTCTAACAGAACATTCCCTCCTATTTACTGCTGGTCTCATTCAGACACACATGGGCTTCAGTAGTAACTGAAAGCAGGGCCAAAAGACGGGAAACTGAAGTCTATTCATGCTCTGCTAATAAATCACGTATATGCTCAAAACAAATGAGCTTTTATGAATGTTCAAATCTTTCTTCACATATAGAAGCAGAATGAAAAAAAAAAAAAGAAAAATCAGCCAGTCAGTTCAACAGGAAAAACTGCACAATTTAGTATTCACTCTTATATGGACTCAGTGAAAAAGACTTGCTAACTGATATAAACTTCTTATACCTGAATGCGCAATCTGAAAACTAGCCATGCCCATTTTCCTCTGAATTGGAGTGCAAAAAAAGCATTATTTAATGGCTACCATAATGATAATAACTTTGCTTTTTACTTTTGTACAAAGTGGTTTTTTGAATGCAAATTTCCCAGCACTTATTTATTTCACATTGCCGCTAAGTTAGCTCTAGTATTTGAAGGTTATAGTCATAAAATCACACTTAGAGAGCAGATCAGGCACTACATGGCCACGGAAGGAATAATACACACATTTCAGTTAATGAAAGAGGGTAGGATCTATTCTCCATGTTTTAAAGTTTATAATAAATAAATCAATAATAATAAAAACCCTAACAAAACCAGTTATAGCTGGGTATTCCCTCTTTTCATAAAGAACGTGGCCAAGAGTGGCATGTTAAGAAGGAGAAAGCACTGGAACCAAGGAGTATTGCCCATCACCCCTGGGAAGAATAGTCATCTAAAATGCCCTAGCACAAGTGCTATTCCAGGAGATGGGCAGGGACACAAAAGCAGCCAATGTGAAAACCATATTTAAAAAACAACAACAAAAACCTCGGGAAAGGAGACACCAAAGTAACCAGACAAAAAGACAAACAAACCAACCAGCCATGAGTGTCAAGGGAGATGAGAGGTTTTGCCTCCCATAGACCACTGGAAAAGGACATATCTGTTGCATGGCTGGTGAACCAGCGGAATTGGGGGAAGGATGTCAAATTCCCCACCACGCACAGATACATTAGGTCAAAGCCAGTGAAGTTGAAGAAATGGAATCAGTAACAACCAGGTATTAAGAGAAGTGACATAGGTAACATTTCATTCTCACTGAGCAGCTTTCTGGTTGTGCAGATTTCAGTAGTAAATGAGTTAAAGTAGCTACTGCCGCATCTTGTTCCTTTTTGAAAGTTTTAACTGTATCCAAAAAATCACAGACAATCCAAGTAAAGTGTCACACCAAGCTTTATTTTCCCTTTGACTCATGACTCTACTAGAATTTGTAAAGTTGGTAAACTGTTTTCCTCCCTTTTAAATGCCTCAGCACTTTCCGATTACAAATCAATTCGGTAATTTCAAAGACAATAATTATGTAACTGTTCTTGTACTTTTGTATCATCCTCAAACAGGAAGAACATACTCCTGTCCAAAATCATGCTCTGAGAAAACTCCCAGCTTGCAGAAACTACATACCTGCATTTCAGTAATAATGCCAAAGAAGTTGAATAATTCAGTCACTTGATAATACCTATTTAGCAATGTAATTTTTTAACTCTTACAGTTTTACTGGGTTTATCATTACTTATAAATAAGTATATTTAATAAAACATCGTAAGTTTAAGAGTCTGGAATGTCAGTAACTCCACTTCACAAGTTCTCCTTAGGCTTTAATAACCTTACAGAATCATTTATAGATTACCTGTTCAACCACACACACTCAACACAAAACCTGCTGAAGTCAACAAGCACATTTCTTGAGGGTAACATTGGGACACGACCGGTTCTTGGTCTGGATGTTGACAGTCTGACAGCATCACATCAAGTTATGCATGCTGCCTTTTTGCCAGAGGTTACAGGCCACAGGGCGCACCCCTTCCCTCAGCCACTACCATCTCCATCATGACTGATATCCTCTAAGCTAAGGCAAACAGACAGGATCATCTTAAACAGGCAAATTTGATAGCAGCAGTTAAAGATAATATCCCCATAATGTTATTCATAGCTTTTCCCCAACATTAAGACTAAAGCAATACATGGCAGAATAGTCGCTGTGAAATGCTGTGTTTGTGGACTTGCTCTAATACGACCAGCTGATCTGAAACAAGAGTGTTTTTACTACCCTTTGTAGGTAGCCTGATAAGCTGGCTGTTCAATAGTGCTGGGACTGGCTACAGACAAATGCCACAGCAAAAACAGTCATGGTATTACTAACTTAAAATATTTTACTTTATGATTGTGAGGGAAGAAATAACACATGAAATCTTATTCCAGCTTGAACACTCTCCGTAACCTAGCACTAGCCCGGATTTAGTCCCACAGCA
>WEIS01034282.1:0-13297 GCA_013389965.1 Todus mexicanus | reverse complement strand
CCTCCCTCCTTCCGCGGTGACTTTGTCCTTCTTATGTTCTGGGCTCTGTAAGGCAGGACGTGTTTGGTGTCTGTCTGTCGCTTTTCCCCAGAAACCTGCTCCCCGGGAGGTGGAGAGTGTAAAGAGCTGAAAAGTGATGCTTCTAAACTTTATCTTTAAGGAAAGAACTCGTCCGTGTGGAGGCCACTGTGGTTGAAAAGACGGAGTCGTGGCCAAAGATCAACATGCGCTTCTGGAAGAGGCACAACTATCAGAGGAAGAAAAGTAAGATGAGAAGAATGCAAGAATACGGAGCTTCCTGCCCTGCGGCTTGGTTACTGGGGCTGGGAGGGGAGGTGTCAGACACAGGGGTGGGACACTCAGGGACCGTATCGCAGGACCCCTGATGGCACAGCCCCTCTTCCCTGCCCTCTGCCCGGTGTGCCCGCTGTGTTCAGAGCACGGTGACTTAGTATTCCCTCTGTCCAGCAGCCTTAGAAGACCTTGCTGGGAAAAAATACCCTGGGTAGAAAAGTGATTTTGTTCTCTTGCCAGAGCCTTAAATACTGGATCTGTAATCACAGATACCAGCAGGTCGTAACAGAATCCTGTGGCAAGGCTGAGTCATACCATCATAGAATCGTTGTTTCGGTTGGAAGAAACCTCACAGCTCGTGGAGACCCACACCAGGGCACCACTGCCCCGTGTCTCTCAGCACCACATCTCCACAGCTTGGAAACCCCTCCAGGGATCAGGGGGACTCCACCCCTGCCCTGGGCAGCCTGGGACACGCCTGGGCAACCCTTGACAGTGCCCAAGAAATTGTTCCTCAGCGCCAACCTCAACCTCCCCTGGCTGGGGCAACTTGAGGCCGGTTCCTCTTGTCCTGGCGCTTGTTCCTTGGGAGCAGAGCCCGACTCCCCCTGGCTCCAAGCTCCTGAATGAACTGGAGGGAGTTGTGGAGAGCCAGAAGGTCTCCCCTGAGCCTCCTTTGCTCCAGGCTATAATTTGGAATACCAGGTGACTGTCCCTTCCCAGATATGACTATGAGAGAGAAAAATTCTGGCCATTTTTTATGGAACTGATGCTAAAACCTTGACCAGCCCGACCCAGTCCCGCAGGAGCTCTGCCTGGACCTCATGCTGGTGCCACACCCATGGTCTGCAGCTGTCCTGCCAACAGGGCAGCGTCTGCCAGAGCACCTCTCTAGAAGCTCGCGCACCTCGGCTGCCCTTGGACTGCTGTAGCTGAGCCAGCAGGAGCCTTCGAAAGGTGGGCGGCAGTTTTGTGCTGTCATCTGATGGTTTTTTCTCTCTTTTTTTTTTGTTCTTTTTCAGTCATCGTGCACCCCCAGACCGTCCTTCGGATAAACACCATAGAAATCTTCCCCTGTTTGTCCTGATCGATCGACCGGGTGTTGTGGGGTTTGGTTTGTCGCTATGGAAATAAAACTGCCCTGTCATGGGAAAGCTCTGGACCTCTTGCTGTTGTCAGAAACAGAAATTTATGTGTATTTTCTCCTGAAAAAAACGAAGTATTTTTTTAAACCGTTATTTCAGCCTTGCTGGTGTTTATTTGTCAGGTGTCTTAAACAACCTGGTGCCTTTCGCGCTGTTTGATGCCAGCTGGGTTCGCCTGCGCACCTCTCAGCCTGAGGGGCAGAATCTCCGTGTGGAATTAGCCCGTTTAAGGAGCTTGTTGTGGTGCTCGTGTCCTCGCAGGGTGCCCTACCCTGGGACTGTGCATGCACACGGGGCTACCAGCGAGCTGGGGTGGGCTGGGTCACCCTCTGGAACACTCGTTGCTCTCGGCAGAGCTGCGGTTACATCGCTCTGAGTAGCCGAGGTGGTTTTTAAAGACTGTTCTGTGTAATTTTACCCCTCTTCCTGCCCCTTGTCCTCTCCTGACACAAGCCCTGCTGCTCTGTTCAGGTAAGTCCTGGCGTCGTGTGGCTCCTGGGGATGTCCCGGGGTACAGTGCAGCCCACAGCAAATGTGGGACTGGCGGCAGCTGTGGCACAACGTGACTGCAGGATCCCAGATCTGCTCCCACGTCGTGCCAAGTGGTGAAAATCCGCCTGGAAGATTGGCAGCAGGAGACGCAGCCGGGAAATTACCCTCCTAAAGGTGAGCCAAAGAGTCTATTGCACCTGGATGAATTGTCTGTGTGGGTGGCACCATCACAGCGACAGATTTCACAGGCTTGGTGCTTGACCTGCTGGGTATATCTTCAGACCTTGATCTCAGCATTTTCTCTCTGCTTTGTCTACGAGCTGAGCATCATCACTCAACAAAGCAGGCGCTTTTTTCCTGAGCACCGATTCGTAGCGGAAACTTAAATCTGCTAGGACAAAGCATCTTGTCGCGCAGCACGTCAGGTCGGGGAGGAATTTGGGGGGTGCTTTGCTCAGCCTCCAAGGATGAGGCCTCAGCGTGGGTTAGACGAGAACCAGGCCTTGAGCTCCCACCATCCGGCGCCTCTGAGGCAGATTTGTCCCCCGTCACCTCCCCTCGGCGCTGCTCGGCTTTGTGTAAATAAGGATTTGCTGCCCGGAGAGCCGGAGCAGAGGGCATCTCTGTGCTCTGAGTCACAGCCGAATTCCAGCGCCTGCTCCCTGCCCGCTGGCCACAAAGCCGGCGGCTGTTCTGGTTTCTCACTCGTGCTTTCGAAGAATGTCGGCAGGACTCCGCTTCGTTCCCCGGCAGAAGGACAAGGGGCTTCGCAGCGCTGACATTTCTCCACAATAAGGGAGCGTTGTTTTCTCGCCAGCCGCGCTGCCGAGAGCTTTGCTCGGAACGAGTTGCCGGGAGGCGCCTTTGCTGCTCGGCCAGCCCCGCTTTGGCCTTGCGTCGCTCTCGTGTCCCCCTATTTCGGACGGCAGACGGGATCCCGGCTGTGCAGACCCCCAGGACACCCCTCGCTCCCCTTGCCGCCCCCTCTCCAGCGGAGCAGAGGGAGGAGTTCAGCCCAGCCCTAGTTGAGCGTGCGCCGCGGCACCAAGGATCCGAGATCAAAGAGCCGCTGGCCGGGCCGAGTGTCAGCCCAGCCGCCACCTCATCCTTCAGCCTTTTAGCACCGATCGACCGTGGCACCCTCATTCGTTGTGGCTGGGGTTTTTTCCTCCTCTTATAGGCGCTCTCAGGGGTTGTTTTGGAGCGAGGCTTCAATCATCTGAAAGGCTAATTGTGTTCTAAACCCTCCGATGGGCTGCGGTGGTCGCGGCTGCGCGGGTGCAAACTCTGCAGCTTCGAGGTGCTTGGGTTTGGGTTTCGCATCCTGACGGCAGCGAGATAATTACCGTGATTGAGGGGGAAACAGCCCCGGCTGGTCATCCCGCGGGACAGCTCTCTGCAGCCTGTCTCCAGAGCTCGCTCTGGGCCAGTTTTAAATCGCCTCTCTGATGGGGTTCCTCTTCCTTCCCTTGGCAAGTCGGGCTGTGCTCTAAAACAAGCGTCACCGGCGGAGCCGTTTTCTCGCCGCGTGAAGGTTTCCCGTCGTGAGGAGCCGTCATTTGCGCAGCCTAATGAAGCGTGGTGGACGCGGGGGGAGCGTCGGTGTCCGTCCTCCCGATAGCCGGCGTCTGCGGGAAAGCAGGAGCGCGCCAGCTCTCTCCTTGGGACCCGAGGGCCAGCGAAGGGGTTTAGCAACTTGCTTATGATCTTTGGATCTGCTTAACGTCCTCGTGCTCCGGCGCGTCGTGAGCTGCCGCCGTTTATCCTGTCGAAGCGGTGAAGCAGCTTGGAAAGTTCTTAGGACATGTTGTTCAGGCCTCCGGGGTGGAAGAGGAATGTTGTTAATGTGCCCCTTCGGTGCGTTGGGTTTTTTTTTTTTCCCCTGTCAGCTTCGCAAAGGCGTCTTTGAACTCGTACGCGGAGCCAGATTTATTTCTCAGCGTGCTCTGGCCATGTGTCGAAATCCGCTTTAGCGGCTGGGAATCGGCAACAGACGGAACGTGCCGCCGGGAAACCGCGTCGGTTTCATTTCTCTTGCGCTAGAGGTTTGCTTGTCTCTTGCGACCTAAAAAATAACCCCTTCATTAAGAGGAGGAAGGGGAGGCTCCGGCAGCGGGGCCAGGCTGGTACAAAGCCCTCGCAGAACTGCCAGGCAGCAGCCGGCACGGCCGGGCACGAGCAAGCTGCAGGACGAGGAGCCTTTCATCTATTTTCTCTCTCCCTATTTATAGAACACAGGAGAAGCGACTGGGAGCCGCGTCCCCGCTCCTGCCGCGTCTCTGCCTGGCCGTGAGCGCGGGGCTGCGGCAGAGCCGGGCTTGGCTTTCGGCAGGGACAGGGCGAGTCTGCAAAGCCGCTGAGAAAGGAGAGGGCCCTGAGGCCCGAGAGCGATTTTTAATTGCACGCTGGCTTTGCTATAGCAACCAAAATTCTGTTTATTGACAGGGCGGCGTGGCTTCAGTCATGTTCTTGGAGAGCGTTCCCTGACGGCCCCGTCCGACGTTAACTCTCCAGGGGCGCCGGCACCCGAGCTCGCCGCACGCGGCCTCCTCGCACGGGGAGAGTCATTAACGGGCGGCAATTAAATGTGACACGCGAGTTGGAAACGTGGGGTCTGAGCCCTCTAGGTGGGTGCTCGGGAGATGAGCTAAACATTGCGGGACCAAAGCTTCGAGACGCTCCGGTCATTTTGGTAACGGGCTGCAGGCTCCAAAGGCGGCTTGAAATCGGGCTGGGGTTTGTCCAGATCTTCCAGCGTCCCGCACTTTCGGGTCATCTAATGAAGGGAAAAGGGACTGGCTTTTACTTCATCTCCCTTCTCTAAATCAAACCAAACACACCACTGCTCTTCCCTTCCCGAGCAGCTAAATCCCATTTTGGGGGGAGCTCTCAAAAGAGCCGATGACCCGGCAGGGATTTAGTTTGGACCACGGTGTGGGACTCCTGTGATCTGAGGGTACGGCCTGAGGTGATTTGGTTCTTTGCTTTAGGAGAGCTTCTTATTCCTGCAGGATTTTCGATGCAGGGACGTGACTCACGGATTCCTTGGGCCTCCTCCCCGGTGCAGGCTCCGCATCTTTGAAAAACGGCGAGCGCGGAATAGCCTGACCACAAATATTTCAACAGAAAACAATAATCTGCTCCACCTCCCCTCCTCTGCCTCCGCCGCAGGTGCTTTGTTACGCTGGAGGTGGCTTATTCAGCGATTGCAGACGATAAAGTCGTGTTGCCGTTGTTGTCCGGCCCCCGGCAGACGCGGGGCTGCGTAGGCGACTTCTCACCGACCGTGCCGCGGAGACCCGTGCGTGAGGTGAGCCCTCGATGGGCTGTCAGGGGGATAAACCCACCAGCTCCGGGGCACAGGCAAATCTTCTCCTGAGAACATCCAGGATATATTTTTCTGCGTCACGTCCGAGGCAGTTGCTGGCCCCTTCCAACCTTCCGAAGTGCGAGGGTTGATTTCCCAGTAAATTTGACCGTTTCTTTGTCGGCTTCTTTTCGGTCATAAAACTTGCAGGAGAAGGATTTTCTCTGCGGCTTCTCCCTCGCTGTCAGATCTGACTCAAATCGGGCGATATATTCAAAACTGGCACTGAAGAGGAGCAGGCAAGACAGAGAACTTGATTGCACACATCTCATTTCCTTCGGAAGTCGGGCTAAAAATAGGAAAGGAACATAACGGAGGCTTCTTTTTCTTGACACACATCCCCCCCTCCACCGGCTTCCGCAGCTGGGAATCGGCTTTTGCCCTGAAATCTGAGGTTTATTGCTCTTGCTCTCGTCTTCTGGGCTCCAGATGTGGCCGAGCCGCGAACGTGTCCCTCGCGAGCTCTGGAGAAGCGGAGCAGGATCAGGGTTGTCCTGAGCGGTGGCTGCGCAGAAAGACGCGCGCCAAGGAGCGTGTGGAGCGTGTCCGTGGAGAACTCCCCCAGGCTGGATCCGGGGCTCCCCCCTCTGCAGCCACAGCTTTGCCCTGGTGGCTTTAAGAGCTGCGCCTCTCCCGTTGGCAGCAGCAACACTTGGGTAACTCCCCGCTCGAGGTGGGACACCCGCTCCAGCGCTGGTCGTGCCCTCGCATCCTCCAGAGGCCATGGCACCGTCGGCACGTGGCGCGGTCTATAAATACCGGGTGAGTTTCAGGTTAGCGACGCGCGGATGGGACGGTCGCTGCTCTGCCGCCAGCAAAGGCACCCGAGGTGGCCGCGCAGAGACATCCCTGGGCCGGAGGAGCGACTGAAGGCTGCAGAAAAGGGGCCAAATCCCTCGCGCGGGGCTTTGGCTGCTCCGCGCCGTCGGTTGAGTCTCTTTGCAGCGCCGGTGTCACCCGTGTGTTCACACCCCAGGGACGAGCGGCTCCGGGGAGGTTTCTGAGGACAGCTGAGGTGTTGCAGGTGTTTCCAGCGCTGCTCCCAGTCCCCCGTGCACCCACAGCCCCCACCCGCGCCCGCTCGGCCGCCGCGCTGAGCGGTTCTGCGCTCCCCGTGCTCACGCTCGTGTTTGCAGGGGCGCACACAACCCGGGGCACCCTCACGCTGTTATCTACCAGCCTGGCAGAGCTGCTGTGCTGAACCGTGTGCCCGGTTTGGTGCCAGGCCTGGGGGGGAGTCCCGGCTCTTTGGTATCAGCGGGGATTTAGTTGGTGGTTGCTGCAGAGCCAAGATTCGCCCCGTCCCCTGCTCCTGGTCCAGGTAAGGGTTGGGTGATGTTCTACCCCCCAGCTGGGCTTGTCGAGGACCAGCTGCACCTAAAGGCGGGAGGAGGGGGAAGACCGAGGCCCAAACCAGCTTATCTTTGTTACCTCGTCTTTATTAACTCTTTCTTAGCTCCCCTTGCCCGCAGAAGCGGCTGCAGGTGAAAGGATTTCCCGCAGGGTCCCGGCCGCCTTTCCCCCTCGGGGGAGGTGCTGCCCCACTCCCTGCTTCTTCCCCTCGTTGCCCCCTCTCGGCTGAGCCGCTCTCCGGGCCAGCAGCTCCTTTTTTGTGGCCAAGGCTCCCGGAGCTACCCGGGCGTGGGGAAACTGAGGCACGGTGCCCGGAGCGGTGCCCTCTCCCCCGGGCAGCGGCCACCTCGGCGGGGGAGGAGTGGAGAAGGAGGAGGAGGAGGAAGATCAGGAGCAGGGGGTGGGCACCGCTTGGGACCCGCCTGCCCCGAGCCCGGGGCTGAGCCCGGCCCGTCCCTCGGGGCGGAGCCGTCGGGGCAGCGCCCGGGAGCGGCGGAGAAGCGGAGCCCGGCCGAGCCCCGGCCCCGGGATGAGCTTCCCGAGACCCCTGCGCCGCTCCGTGAGCCTCAGCCCGGCCAGGACCCTGCGCCTCGTCGTGCTGGGGCAGAGCGCCGTGGGCAAGACAGGTAGGACGGGGCGCCCCGGCAGCCCCTCGGGAGCAGCACCCCGGGAGCAGCCCCCCGCTCCCTCCCGCAACCCCTCCGGGCATCTGCCCCACGCATCCCTCCGGGATCTGCTCCCTGCATCTCTCCGGGATTTGCCCCCCGCATCCCTCCGGCTTCTCCCCCTCGCATCCCTCCCCTTCGCCCCTGACTCTCCTGCCCCGGAGGTCCCGTCGGGGCTGGGGCCGGTTGGGAAAAGCCGGGGTGGGGGTGCCCAGGTGGGATCCCCCATCCCAGAGTGTTGAGGGGGGCCCGGTTGCGTCCCCCCGAGTTCCAGCGGCGGCGCCTCGGACCCGGGGCTCGTCCCGAGGGATTTCCCTGCCCTGGCTGCGCAGGGAGCTGGGCAGGGGTCAGGATGGGACCGCGCTGACCGGGGGAGCTCCGGGGGCTGAAAGCCGGGCTCGGGTTTTGGCTTTGCCGGACACACCGAGTTCGCCGCTCGGTTTCAGCCGAGGGTTTGCGGAGCCTCGCGTTAAGCTCCAGGTTCTGTTTTCCTTCAGGCAAACTCCCTCTCCCTGCGCTTTGCTCCAGCTGCGGCTGCCGGGTGAGGGTTCGGGATGCAGCGCCCGGAGCACCTGAGCTCTGCTTCGCTCCTGCTCCCCCCCAGGACCATCCTTCCCTCTCTCCCCCAGCCCCGGCTCTGAGCCCCCAGGGCTGAGGGCAGCCCCTGCCCCGTCTCCGCGCAGCGCCCGGTGTGCCAGGAGCGGGGCCGAGCCGCGCTGGTTGCTGGCGAGGACGGGTTTGTGTCCACGTTGGGTTTGCGGCAGGAGAGCAGCAGAGCGGTGGCCCACGCAGGACTTGGCGGGGACACGTCCGGGGCCGCTGTGTCCTTGGGGACAGGGCAGCGTCCCGCTGGCGTGGCGCTGGGGGAAAGACACAACCTTCAAACCCGCCGCGGCGGTGGCACCTCGGCCTGGCTCCCGGCCAGAGGCTTGGGCTGCTGGTGCTGCTGAAGTGGCGTTTCCATATACAGTCACCGGCGAGCTCCTGGCCTCACCGGCCGGCCAGCTCCCCTCGGCCAGCCTTAGTGAAAAAATCATCGTTCCCCTGACGAAATCCCAGGAGGCAGCTCCCAGGTCTCGACAAGCAGGAGCAGCACGGGAACAGGGCTCGGCACCCCGCGTACCCAGAGCACCAGGGGGGGTCCACGTGTGGCGCTCGGACTCCAAATCCCCGCGAGCAGATGGAGCCGTGGCTGTGCAGAGCGTACCGAGCGCGCCGGCTCGTCCCCCAGCCCAGCCTGCGGATACGTGCTTCCCCTGCTGGAGCTAATCCCCCCGGGCGCGGAGGGGGTGCCTGCAGGCTTTGGGCCTCTCCTTGTGGGCAATCGGGAGGCCATTGCGGCTCCTCCGTAGGGTGGGATCGTGCTGAGGGTCTTTAAAGGTTCCCCTAGATGGTTTTGGCCCCGGCGCCCTCCTTGGTGTCTGCCACACGAGAGCTTGGGCATCGTGCGAAGCTGCTCCGCAGGGTCTGCGGCTCGGCTCCGTGGGCACCTGCAGCCTTCGAGGCCTTTCCGCAGGGCTGCTTTTTTCTGCTGTCCTCTTGGTCTGTGGCAGCGACGCCGGCCATGAAATCAGGGCAGAGGGAGGTAATCGATACCTGGCTCGTGCGGAGAACTGGAGCGTGCCAGGAACCGGGAGCAGCCCCTGGGAACGGCAGGTGCGCCGGCGGCCGCCCCGCTGCAGAGATCTCCCCGTGCCCTTGGGTGCCGTCCTGCACGTCCTCTCCTGCAAAGGGACGTCGCGTCAGGAGGACAAGTGTCATCGTTGCGGGTGCCGTGCCCGAGCTGCCGGCGTGTCCCTGTGCCACGCACAGCACAGGGCGAGAAAACCTGGAAGTGCTTTCCCCTCCCCGGCGGTGCCATTAACACCCCGAGTGACCGACCGGGAGCATCTGGGCTGAGGAACCCGCCTGTGAAACTCAAGGAAGGCGTCAAAAGCGTCAGCGCTGGAGCCGCTGTAGGTCTGGGGAGGACGGGCTGCGGGAGGTGGCTGGTTCCTGAGGCAGGGGAGAGAGGAGCTGGCCGAGCTGGCCGGGAGAGGAAGGGGTGCGGCGTGTGGGGATCCCGTTTTCGGGAGGGGAAGCAGGGCAGGGTGGAGGCGAGTTTCATCTGAACCCATCCCTGAGCTGCCAAGCTCCTGGTCCTGGTGGGACGGGAGTGGAGCCCACGCTGGAGCATCGCCTGGGTGAGCCGTTGGCATCGGCTCCCTCGGGAAGCAGAAGCCAGGTTGGCGGAGCGGGGGCGGCTGAGCAATCGAAAGGGCAGTTAAATGGAGAGCTGCAGAAAGGGGGAAACCCTCGGTTCTCAGCAAAAGAGTCTGATTTTGCGGGGGAGCAGTTTGGAAATATTCAAGATCTGTTGTTCTGAGGTCTCAGACCCTCTGAGCGGGGCCAGGTTTGGGTGCAGCCCTGCGGGCGGTTGAAAGATTTGGCCGGGGCTGCGTAAATCACCCGCAGGAGGCTGCGAGTGCAGCCCGGGCAGAGCTGGCGTTATCTTCTTGTCTTCTGCTGCAGACACTGGCCGAGGTAGAGCGGGGTAAACGTCGCCGTGCTGCCGAGGGGAGCTCTGCTTGCCGGGCACCCGTGGGAGGCGGACGGATGCCGCGAGGCGCTGCGTTCCCGCACAGCAGCACAAGCGGCAGCACGTGGGTGCGCGGGGCCCGATGCGACCCCGGAGGGGCCCGTCCTCACCACAGCAGGTCCACCGCCTACCAAACCACCCCACAGTCGCTCCCAGAGACCCAACTGAACACAAAATTAACCCTTTCGGCTTCGGGGCTCTCCGAGGAGGGCCCTTTCTGAGGTTACTTGTGATCAAGATGGGGGAAAAAAACCCCTCCTTATAAGGCTGGGTGTCGGCGCTGGCGCTGCTCCGCCTGCGTCCCCTGCCTCAACCGGCAGCTTCGCTTGTGTTCTTGCGCTCCGGCCAATTTTTAATCAATTTAATTGGCTCCTCTTCACGTACGCCACCATGCGCTCCGGCTTTGGGCCGCTGCCTAACGTATGACACAGAATCAGGCGCTTTCTAGAAATCGAGCCTGGCTCGTCTCGCTCTCCCCCCCGACGATGCGGCCGCCCGTTTGAAGGTGCCGTCAGGAGCCTCCTGCGGGATCCTCGCTTCCCTCCGCCCGGCTGTTTTTGCTAAATCACGTGTTTGTTCCTTCAAATCCCTGCTCTGACGGGCAGGGTTTGAAACCCAGAGGTGGTTTGGAAGGTGAGAGGATGGTGAATGCCCCAAGCAGGAGCCGGGCAGGAGAAGGAGCTTGGGGCAGAGATGCTGGGGCTGAGGCAGCAGAAATCCTGGCGCAGGTGGGAAGCCACGTTCCCGGGGCGAACACAGACCCCGAGCTGCGAGGTGTGCTTGTGCCGGGACAAGACACGGGAGGCATTTGCCTGTGGCCAGCTGGGACAAACTGCCCCCTAATTTCCATGGGGAGAGCAAGCTCGGTGCGGGAGCGCATCAGTGCTGCCGGCTCTGGGCTTTTCATCGGCACCTTGAGCGGGTTTAGCACCGTGTCCTGGTTTGGGTTTATTCTCCCCTCTCTTTCCCCGCTCTGTTCCCTCCTCCTGCTGCAGCTTCTCCATCCTGGGCTCTCCACTCCTGCTTTGCTCTTGCTGTTTGTTGGGGGTTTTTTCCCCCCGTTTACCCTCATTTTCCACCAATTTCACTCTCCTGTTGCCTTTCCACGCCAGCTCTCAGCCTCTCCGCTGCCTTTCGCTCCCGTCCCCGCACAGCCTGTTCATGCCCATTAACATCATTAACGCCTCGAAGGGCTCGAGTGCCTCATCCATTAGCCGTGCTCTGAGCCGCGGCTTCCTCTGTCGATGCCGAAGATCACACCCAAGCATCGACGGCGCGTTTGGGAAGCAGCCGCGTTAAGATGAGACGTACTAAAGGCCACCCGGAGGGTTTTGCTTTGAACTGGCAGCGTCGTTAATGGGGACCGGCTCCTGAGCACCGGGGCAGCCTGGAAGGGCACTGGGATTAGCTTAGACCTCGAGGACCAGGGCTGAAGGTCAGTCACGCTGCCTTGCTTTGCGAAGAGCGAGACGTTTCTGAAACACCCGAGGGGTGTGAAAAGCCGAGTAAAAAGCGTGTCAGGTTTGCTGCAAAGCAAAAACTCTTCTCCAGCCTGTTCTCCAGTGCCGTGTTCCTGCCTCTGCCCTTTGCGATGCTTCCAGCCTTGCTGTGCTCTTCCCAAAGTGCAGCTGGCTCCGAGGCATCTCACCAACAGCTCCGTGATGTCTCCCCAGCAGCTCGGAGGCATCTTGCTGCTTTCTGCCCGTTTTCACAAGCGCCGGTCTCCTCGTCACCCCGGTGCCGTTCAGGATGCCGCGCGGGGCCCGCGATGCTCCTGCCGTGGCCNCACAAGCGCCGGTCTCCTCGTCACGCCGGTGCCGTTCAGGATGCCGCGATGCTCCTGCCGTGGCTGCAGGGGCTGCCGCGGTGCCAGGGGAGGCTTCCCCTGGTGCCAGCTCTGGAGCAGGAGACCGATAAACCCCAGCGCTCCGCAGGGCAGGGGCAGAAGTGTTTGTGTGGCCCTTTGGCCACGTCGGAGGCATTCAGCAAAGCTCCGCTCTCTGCGGGCAGGAGCGGAAAAATAGAAGGACTCTGATCTTTTTCTTTTTCGGCTTGCCCACCTCCCAGGTGCCCTCGCTCTGGCGCCGAGGTCTGCCTCGCGATGATGAGCGGCTGTGCTGCTCCCCAGCGAGGAGAAGGCCCCTGACATGTTTAACAGAGCTGCTGGGCAAGGCTCCAGCTCCAGCAGACCTCCACCCAGCCTGGCATTAGAGTGTAATTTGCTAATTTGGGCTCACCTCTCCTGGTCTCTGGTGCAGGGAGACGTGGTAATCGGATAAGGGGGGTTTAATTGTCCGTGCCGCGGCTGCTCCTGCCTCCCCCTGCCCTTGGAGGAGGAAAAATTGGGCCGAGTGGTTTGATCTCCAGGTTGATGCTGCACCGGCAGACGCAGGGTCAGGGCCACTTTGTCCCCCCATGCGCTGGAGAGCTGCGGGGGAGCAGGACTCCTCGCAGGGATGGAACAGAGTTAACTGGCCCCTGTTGTCCCCAGCCTCCCCGTGCTGGGGTTGTGCATTCCCAGGAGCTGCTGTGGCCGGGCGGTGACGTGTCCTCCCAGCGAGGGCTGGTCCTTGGGACCTCTGCTCATCCGCTGCCAGGTGCCTTTCCAGGGCTGGTGTGGCTGCAACACGCGGCTGGCGTGAGGAGGACCTCCCGGTTTGCCGTGCCTCGTGCTCCCCCGACTTGGCCTTTTGATGGATTTCATGAGGTTTGGTGCCAGCGATCTTCTGAGCGCTGTGCCCGGGTCAGGCTACACAAACAGTGCTGAGCTTCGTGAGACCCACCCAGGCAGTTTTACCACCAGTGCTGGTCGTATAGAGGAGAGCCTGGCCCGGCACCGCCTGGCCCCCACATGGAGCTCGCCCTTGGAAAGCGCTTGGCTGGAGTCCACCGAGGGGATCACTCACCTGGCATAAAACTTAAGCACAAGCATAAATCTCTTTCGGGAGCGAGGCCAGAAAATGCAATTTATCAATTTCCCAACCGTGCTGGAAAGCGAATTCCACGTGCAAGGAGCTGAGCTGCATCCCGCTGCTGGGATGTCTTCTCCTCTTGCCCACACGGGCCCTTTCCCATGAGGCTGGGGCAGGTCCTTGCCCCATCCCTCCTGCCCCGGTCAGCCAACGTTCCTCTGCAGCTTGATCTGTTGACAATAACCAGGTTTGTTGTGCTTTTTTTACAGCCTTGACCGTAAGATTCATCACCAGGCGATTCATTGGAGACTATGACCCAACCCTAGGTAGGTAACACCAGGAACCCTGGTGTGACCGAGCTGCTCCACCTGCTCGGAGCGAGGCGCCCATCGAGCGGGCTGTGCCTGGAGGGGTGCTGAGCACGGTGCTGGCTGGTTTCATTGTATGATGATATTAGTGAAGGTTGCTGGGGTTTTGTGCTGGAGGAGGTG
>WEIS01034277.1:0-67195 GCA_013389965.1 Todus mexicanus | reverse complement strand
CTACTTCTGAGGTCTGCTTTCCCCTTTTACCACCTGCCACTTCTTAGCCATACAGTGGGAAGCTAAGATATTGCTCGAAGAGGTCACTTCTGTGGAGGTGTTGGGCAGCCCAATTCAGGGAAGAGGTGCTCTTAGTCTTTGAAGTACGAGCTCTGATCTCTTGGAAAGCACGTGAGTTGTCTCTTCAGTGGCTAAGTGTGAGGGTCTCTCACTCTCCCCAGACAATTCGTGCTGACAGGTCTTCTTTTTGGGCTGAGTGTCTGCAAGATGTTCCCTCAAATTTTTAACTGTGTCCTGTCACTTTGGCCCACAGGGAAGCCAGCTGTCCTTTCTGGACTCCTGGGGCATGGGGTTCTTCTCTCCTTTTGAGTGTGTGGCAGTGGCATTGCCTTGCTACTCTGGGTGGCTCTTCCCAGAGATGAAGCCCCTAGCTAAGGTGGGATCTGCAGGTTGACTTCATACCAGCTCTTCCTCCCCAGGAATGAGAGGATCTGGCCTCAATGTCTCCTTTCTTCTGCCAGCCGCATGAGGCTGATGTGCCACTTCAGACGCTGCTGGAGAAAGGACTTTTCTCCCACAGGGAATTTTCACAGAGAACAACTCTTTCTTTCCTCCTTCCTCCTCCCTTCTCCATCTCTCTCCTTTCTCTGTGTTTAGAGCTCTCCCTTTGCCAACTGCAGTACTGGAAAATGAGTTGATGTATTTTTCTGAGGGGGTGGCGATGGAGGTAGTGAAAAATCTCTGATTTGCTGAAGAAGGATGGCTCTGCAAATATTCGCTGCTGAATTTCTTATCTGAGGGACTTTGCCGTATATCCTGGCCTACTGAGCCCTCTGCAGGGTCCCCCTCACATTGCATGGGCACACACTTCAAAACTGTTACTGTGGCTGGGACTTTACACCCAGGGCAAAAAACTCCCTTCTTTCAGGTTGCAGGGGAAGGAAGGTGATCTGGGAGCCCCGAGCCATTCCTCTTTTCTTTGCTGCCTGCATTTTCCTTTAGATAACAACACAGCCAGTGCAGACTCCGTGTAAGCCAGCTGAGCTTCCACAGGAGCCTGCTGACCCTGAAAGAAGCATGTTGCTTTGCAGGCTTCAGCTCCACCTGGGACATACCTGTACCACCAGACAGAGGTAGCAGAGGATGCCCAGCCAGCCTGGGGTTTGGGAGAGCTGGAACATGTTCTGGATCCAGTTCCACACATGCCTTCTTCTAAATACATTATCTGTGTTTTAGACCTACAAGCCTTGTTAGGTTCCCTGCTTGTATTTCGGTGGCAGTGTGGACAGCTGCCTGGGGTGGCATGGTCAGCAGCTTCAGCCACACTGTGCTGCAGAGCCTGAGGCTCCCAAATGAGGTCTGTGTGTGTGTGTGTGTTGGATCCTCTTCTGTTGGGAGTTACAAGGGTCAGCCGGCAGCCATTGCTTTGACCATGCCAGACCTCACTGTCCTGCCATCCTGTGAGCTCTGCGCCCATTTGTCTGTCTCAGCATCACCTCTGCTGCTCCTCCTACCTGGCGGTGGCCCAGCTGCTGGGTGAAGTCCTTCTACCTTGGAGCAGTGTGGGGTGACTCAGGCTGCCATCAACAAAAGGAGATTCAACTTGCCCCACACCTTCCTCCCATTCTCCCATGCCAAGATGCACACTCTTCTTGCTTCCTCATCCCTGTCTCTCACTGGAGCCATCTACAAACCCTGCAGAAAACCTGCCTGGCAAAATAAAGTGAATATTTTTCTACCATACTCTGTTACAGAGGGGATGGGACAGTGTGACAGTGTGGTAGGGGGGATAATGGCTGTGAGCTGGCTTAGGTTGCTGTGGTACTGCAACATAAGTGCTGCTTTTGCCCTGCAAGTTGTCTTCAGCTGTGATATCTTGCTTGTTCTGTACACAGAAAGCTGCAGGAGATCCATGCCGATGTGTAATGTTGTATAATTAGACTTGCTCTCCGGAATCCATAAACACTGAACCCGATAAGCATCAGCGCGGCAGCAGACGTGTGGGATCTGAGGTAGGAAGAATGTGTGAGAGGAAGAAGGGGCTGACGTCTCCCTTTTCATATCTCCTCTTGGCTCACAGAGAAGCTGGCAGAAGGGGATCCTAGTGCAACCCAGGCTCAGGGGCACCCTGCGTCTAGAACTGCCCCCCAGGACCGGAGGGAGAGTGGGCGAACCCGCATGATCCGGGAGGCGATGGAGAAGGTGCTGAGCTGTTTGGTGTGGGGACAGAGGGCCAGGATGGGGCACCCTGTTGAGACTGGAGGAGAGGAGGGGGCAGCTGGGCACAGGAAGAGGGAGGGTGGTGTGGTGATAGAGAAGGGGCTGCTTGCTTGGGGGCTGTCTAATTTGGAGCATGTTTTAGGTTCAGGTGCTGTGGGTTTGTGGAGAAGCAGATATGGACATTTCCCTGAGTCAGTGTTGAGCTCAGGTGAAAGAAATGGCAACTGGGGATTTGTGGGGGAGGCCTTGGGAAATGCCATATGCAGAAGTGACCTCCCTGCTTTCACATTCCTCATCTTCACCAAAGCGTCATCAGCTCTGCTCAGGGCAGATGGAGAAATGTGGGGCTGTAGGATGACAATGGTGAAAAAGGGGATATGAAGATGGACTGTGGCTGAGTGAGGGGTCTGGTTGGCTCTTGGGTTGGGTTGACGGTGATGGAGTGGGTGACCCTGCTCTTTAATTCTCCCCTTCCCTCTTGGCATTGACTGTAAATCCCACATTTAATGGAATTACTATTGGAAAAGCAATGATATTTCACACTATGGGGTTTGATTTAATGTAACTGTCAGGGGCTGGGGTTATTTTTTCTCCATTTAAATCAGTAAATCTATTCAATTTCCCTTCCAGAATAAACACTGCCTGCTAGAGCTGGGAGTTCAGAGCGTGAGGGATCTAATTAAAAGTGAAATATACCCCATCGTTATCCATGTCGAGGTCACCGAGAAGAATGTTAGAGGACTCAGGTAAGGAAAGACGAAATGGCATGGATGAAGGGTATCATGGGAGGAAGGAGAAGCCCTTCTCTCTGTTCAGAGGGGAGAGACAAGGATTGGGGTGAGAGCACTTGCTGTGTCTATGTTTGGGCTGGCTGCTTTGAGGGGAAAAAGGGCAGGAAAATTGGCTTTGTGTATGCCTGAGGGAGTTCCTGGGGGGTTTTGCCACCCCACCTCTATGCCAAAGGTAACACTTGTCCCTGTGTTTTCCCCAGGAGCTTGCTAGGGAAGGCGGGCCAGCGGGACTCTGAGGTGCTGAAGGTGTGCCGCAGTGCAGAGCAGGCTCTCCACACTCTGCCGTGCTCCTGGGCCCGCGTGGAGCCCCATGCCTGGAGCCACACTGAGGAGCTGCCCAAGGTGGTTCGGGGATGCATCTTCCAGGAGCAAACTCGCCCGCTGTGGATTGAGGAGGGTGATGACTGAGCTGGGAGTAGCAGAGCAGGAACTTCCAGCTACCGTCCCCAAGAGATGTTCTCAGAGGTCCCTGCCTCCCCAGGCTCCTACACGGGTAGCGTGTCCTTCCTCCCTGGGGGATGATGGCATCAAAGGCCCACAAGGGTAGCCTTTCTGGTCCCCTTGAGGCCACCAAGAGCTGGGGAGTAACACATGCTGCCTCCCCTGTCTGAGCTTTCTGTATTTTACTGGAGAGACGTCTTCTACCGTCATGGTGAAAACCCCTGTCACGGGCTGTTCCCCATCACCTTGGGCTGCCCTTGTCTCTGGTATGTGGTCAGATTGCCAGATGAGAAACGTAGGGGAGCTGTGGGATCAGGCTGTGTAGGAAGCATACCTCACACACATTTGAAGCCCTTCTCCCATCACCTCCGTCTCCCCTGCCCTGTGGCACTGTATGCTCTGGGTCCTCTCTTCCCCTGTCTACCTCGCCTCCAGGCCCTGGGAGCACAGCTCGTGTGCCACCGCGGCTGGAGTGACACTAAGCTTGCAACAAAGCCTTGTTTTACCAGAGCTGTACTCTTTATTGCTTGTAAATTATTAATAGAGCCTTTTATTGGCAAACCACATATAAAGGAGAATTAAATACCATTCATAATGGGAATGGATGGCAGACTATGGGCTTGTGTGTAACTGGGGAGGTTCAGGGGCTGCACAACAGGGTATTTTTCTTTTCCTTTAGCTGAGACCCAACTGCCCAGTCCTCCAAGCGAAGGAGGGAGCACTGATTTTGCAGTTGTAGGGCAGCAGGAGGTGTGGGAAGAGGACAGGCAGAACGAGCCACAGGCCAAGCTCCTTCCCATTTCTACTTGCCCCATTTTTCAGTCCCTTGCCTCTCCCCAGTGCTGATGTTGGCCAGGTTGCTTTACAAAAGCCAGGGAATAGCTCAGTTGATGTGTCTGACTGAGGTCCCTAGAGCTTGACATCCCTTTGTGCACTGGTTATCACGAAGTGACAAGCCAGCTCCCTCACTCTCCTGGGGGACATCAGTGGGACTGAGCTCAGCCACACTGACAGGAGAGTGGGGGCAGTGCCCTTCCAATGTGGGCTGTTCTCACCCTAGTGTGGCACTGAGGGTGGGTTCAGACTCTGGCAGAGGAAAGATTGAGAGTTTGGGTTGCAGCAGCTGTGTTCACCCACCCTGGCATGGTCCCGAGTCCTAACTAATTACTATTATCAGCCCTGCTGTGGGAAAGGGGTGCCAAGATACTGACACAATGCCAGGGTGATGGTTCTGGTGGAAGGTGGTCTTTCCTGGGGCATGCAGGAGGAAAATGAAGTCTGTGGCTCTGGGAAGCTCCGTGGGGTATGAGGCAAGGCAGAGGGTTGAGCTCACTGATCCCGGGGTCAGTGGGAGAAGATGGGCAACCAACATCAGAGTCAAGTCCTCTCTGTGTCTTCCTTGCCCCTACGATTAGGGCACTGCTAGTGACATGCACTTCTGAAGCTCTGAGCAAAGATTAACTTGCTGATCTTCATGAGTCCCCTGTGAGATGTTATTTCAGGCTCTAAATGAGTTGCCTGTGCCTTTTATGAGGACAAGAATGAAGGGAGGAGGAAAGAAAGTGAAAAGATTTTAACCTGCAGTCACGAAAATGTAGAGCAAAGTCCCAGCTCTGCCCTGGAGCAATGTATCTCTCCTCCTAGGGAAGGGGGATCTGGTGTAACACATGGCTCCAGATGAAAGCTCCCAAACGACATCCACTCCAGGGGATGCAGCCTGAGCATCCACGCACAACCAGCCCCCTGGGAAGGTGCATGCCCTGCAGGCAAGCTAAGTGGGACTCTTGTTGAGCTGATGAGAAGACAAGTCCCAAAGCAATCTCCCATCCACCCGGGCATGGATTTGGAGATTAGAGTTTGCATCTTTGCAGGGAAAAAAGTGGTGCTTGAATACCCAGGGGAATGTGTGAGGCACTCTGATTCAGGGCTTGCCTCCTGCTGTCACGGGGAGCCATCCCCAGCCCTACTGCCCAGGCTGAGGGCAGCTAAGAGCAAGCCTGTCCATTTCAGGTAGTGAGGCTGTAGTCACAGCTTGGTGCTTGCTAGTTCCCCCCAGGTAAACTGATGTCCCCCAGCACCTCCCTTGGCCATTAGTGTTGTCAGCCAGAGGGAAAGGCAGGCGAAAGCAGGTTGCTGGGAGCCAGGTTGGTGCTGCCCAGCTCTCCATGCAGCAGGTGGCACTGCTTCACCTGCTCCAAGGCTACTTCCAGGCCCGCTCTTTATCCATCTTTTCTCCCTTGAGGCTTTCAAAATCCAGCTTCAACTCGTTCTGGGCACAGGTGAGAAGTTGGGCAGAGGGCTCCAAGGCAAATATAAATGACTGCCCCGCTGCCCTGCACACCCCAGTCCACCTTCTTTGTACCTCTGGGGGGTGGCTGCCTGCTTGGAGGAATGAGTCACGGGTTAGGTAACAAGCAGAATGCAATTAGCAGCCCTGGGCACCTATTACAAGCTGTAACAGCCTTGTGAAAGCCCCTGTAACAAGTCACCGAGAGCAAGATTGCTCCCTCCAGGGAGGGGATCAGCAAGGTGGCCATGTGTGTCACCCTGGGAAGTCACTAGCCCTTTCCACGCTTCTGCCCTGGTCCCAGCAGAGCTGTGGCAGTATGGGGTCTCTGTCCCAGGCACCTACCAGTACTGGGTCAGCCAACCCCACTCCAGGGGAGGACTGGACACCAAATGTTCCCCCTATCCCTGGCACCCCAGGATAAAAAGGTGTCTCACAGCACAAGAAGCAGGCTGTACCCACTGCTAGCATTGGGCATGTTCTGGTTCATACATGATTGGGTCTGACCTGTTCTGCTTCCTGACACCACAATCTGTACAAGGTAGCTTTGAATCATATCAGTCTCTTGGGGACATAACTAAGGATGTTCTGCCTGTGTCCCGCTTTGCCTCCCAGGTGATCTCGTAGGCCAGGGCTGGGGGGTGGCTGCAAGATGCCCGGGAGCCATGGAAGCTGTCTTTACAACTGCCTGGGGCTGCTGGTGTGTGGCTGAAGCACTTGGAGAGGTTAATTTCTGGTTCAGGAGCAGTGACTAGAAGAAGCGGATCAGTCATACCAGCTTGACATGCCTGCAGTAATGTAAGGCCTGAAGGTGAACGACTCCCCGTCTGCCCCAAATCGGTGTAAGAAAGCATCACTGTTCAAACGGATCTAAAAATAAAACCTGCAGGGACCCTCCAAAGGGCTATGGGAGATGCTCTGGAGATGTTCTTGCTTCAGGAGAAGGTTAGAACTCTTGGAGACTCGGAGAAATACATGAGAGGAGGGAGGAGAAATGGACTCACTGGTTTCTTCCTTACAAAGAAAAAAAAAGTTGGAGCCACGGACAGGGCTGGGGTGAAAGTGTGTGTGAGAGGCCCGGGGAAACGGAGTACGTGGTTTTAGTCCTGTAGGGAGGTCATCTTCCCTCTCTGCCTTGGAAGTGCGTCTGGACACATGGTGGGAGTGTGGAAGAGGGACCTTGATCCCTGCCCTGACCCCCTTTTCTAAGGTCCCATGATCTGACAGGTGCAGTGAGCGTGGCACCATGTGTCCCTCCCCATTTCCCATGGGTCCCCATCTTATTACTTTTTATTTTTATTTTTTTGATATACTGAGATTGGATGCCCACAGCTTGCAGCTCCCTGAGGAGCCGCTCTGATTTCGGCAGCTTATGTAGAGCACTACCATTGCTGTCCCCACGCTCGCTGCACAGGGGAGCCGGGGTGGGAGTGTGAGTATCATGAGATGCACAACCTGGGCTGGTTGCCTCTCTGTGCCCCCCGACTGCTCTGTAAAGTGGCCTACCGGTAGCGTGAAGGGGACCTTTATGGTCATCCACCCTATATCCAGCTAAACCAGCAACAGCATACATCAGTCTGGTCCTGACCTCAAAATTTGTTATGCTCAGCATGTTTCATATCCTGGCCCCATACTGCCCTCTTGGTCTCGTCAGCAGCCAGAGGGCTGGGGTGAAGGTGATGTAGCAGAGATGTCCAGCCATGCTCAGCAGAGTGGGTTGGTGGTGGGGGTAGTGAAGGAACTGGAGGTGCCATTTTGCTGCTATGCCTGCAGGACGCTGGGCTTCTCCATAGAGGGAGAGGACACCTCCTTTCCTTGCCCAGGGAAGGGGAAAAAGAAGCATCCTCTTGGACACCCCAAGGGACAAATTGCTGAGTTCATCCTTGCCGCAAGGGCAAGGACCCTGGGTGGGAGATAAACTCAGCGATGACACTGAGCCACGGACATGGCAAGGGAGGCGGTGGGCCCTCCCTCGCACTCTGGTGCTGGTGTACCTGTTTCTGTGAGTGTCACTGGCTCGGCAGCCACACGGGTGCCAGGCTGTCCTTGGGCACCCCTGGTAGGGTCGTGGCATGGGCCAGGGAGGGCCACGTGGCTGGAGGCAGAGAGAAAGGAACCCTCAAGAGTAGAGAAGGTCTGGGTCATAGTTTGGGCAGACTGGTGTCAGAAGTGGGGTTCAGACCCTGGTTTGAGACTCTGGGGCACATGTGTACGTGTGTCTGCGGGGGGGTACAGACAGGGACACACAGCCCTGCTTTTGGGAGGTGGGGTGGGGTTAAAGGACAGGGGCAGCAATTCAGAGCAGTGCTCGCAAGGAAAACCTGGGGCTGAGGGAATTCCGGGGGTAACATCGTTCTTGCCATGAACAATGTAGGACCCTGCACCTCAGCTTCCCCGGAGCCCACGTCTGTGCCACCTTCCCTGGTCTCGCAGGGCTGAGCAGGGCTGCGGAGCCGGGCTGGGCCGGGCCGGGCCGGCCGGGCTGGGCTGGCACTGCCAAGCTAGCCGAGCAGTTAAGACCCAGCCCTGTGCTCCATCCCCTCTCCCCCTCCATCCCCTTCCTCCCCCGGGGCTGTCCCCGCCCCGCAGCCGGGGGCGGGCCCGGGGCCGGCGGGGAGCAGAGGGAGCTGCTCGGAGGGAGCAGGTGGAGAAGCGGCCCCGCTGCTCGCAGCGCCCCCGGCCCCGCAGCCCCTGCCTTGGGTGTGCGGCTGGTGTCGTCTGGGGAGCTGATGGCTGCAGTCCTGGCTCCCCAGCCATGGCTCTGAGCGCCTTGGCCGCCCCCTCGACTCTCAGGCCGGGACCCCCGGCCTCTCTGTCAGGAGTGGAGATGCTCGCTTTCCTCCTGGCAGCCTGTGCCAGCCACCTGCCTGTTGCCTCGGAGTGTCTTCTCATCACATGTCTCTTCCTCGCTGGGTCTCAGAACCCTGTTAGTCTGTGAAAATTCCCCTTGCTTCAGCGGTATTCTCCAAGGCTGCTGTCTCTTTGGCTTTCTGGTCTTCACCCACGCCATTCCTTGGCCACATCCTACTCAGACCTTGCTCTCGGCTGGTCCTGCCCCTTTGGAGGCTTCGAGAAGAGCGGACAGCTTCGCGTGGAGGTACAGGCAGAGGTTGTTCTTGTTCAAGAGGATATTGGCTCTGGGGAGAACGATTTGGGAGCCATGGGCCGTCGGCTCATCCACGGTCTCTCTGGAGCTGCCGTCTTCCTTGTCAGCGTGGCTCTCCTCTCTGTGCGGCACCGTGGGGCTCAGGAAACAGCTCGGTACCCGAGGCTCAGGGAGGGGACGCTGGAGAAACCAGAGCAACAGAGCAAAGCAAGCCCAGAGGAAGGTGGTGGCAGTGGGGAGAAGGACCTGAAAGTCCACCCTCTGGATGGATACAGGACTGATGGAAGCCTGACGCTTGGGGACATTTTCATAGCTGTGAAGACAACCAAGAGATTTCACCAGAGCAGGATGGAGCTGCTCTTGGACACATGGATATCCCGGGCCAGAGAGCAGGTGAGCGTGTGGATTTGGACTAGAGAACATGTGTTTGATAATGGGGCAGGGGCGGGGTGCTGGTGCAGGGTGGTAAAGGCCTAAGGAAGGGGAGGTTGGACAGTGCAGTTGCACCTCATACTTTGCCTCATTTTCCCTAATTCTCACTTCTATTCATGTAGAAAGGGGGATGCTGCCCTGCAAAACATTTCAGTGGTAGCTGCTTCATGGGATAGGCTGGCAGAGAGGATGAAGATTTTGTGTGGGCTCTTCCCATGAGGGACTGGGAGGACAGCTGCTCTTAGCAGGCATCACCTGACCCTAACTGAAGCCTGACTCTTTCAGCTTGAAGTGGAAGGGATTTAATTTCTTATTTTTTTATCCAGTAAAACTGGGGGCTGCAGACGGCTTGGGCCACACCAGGCTGAGAGCACAGACCATCCTGGTGGAAATGGTGCTTTTGTACCATCTAGTGCCACGAGTTTGCTAAGTTTTGAGTTGAGTGGCTCTCCCTGGCCCTTGATCAGGATGCCTGCATTGTGCCTGAGCACCCTTTGCAGGACCACCTGGAGGACCTCCTGGAGTTCAGGAGAGGCGTTTGCAGCCCTGTTTGCTTGTCAGCACATCAGCACAATCCATACCTGTCTTTTTTTGGCAGATCCTCTTACATGCATGATCTTGAAGACATGTGGATGCATGTTCTGATATTTCCACCTTTTGCTAAAGCAGAGTTTGGAGAGTTTCCTTCGTGTTGAAGGAACTGACCTGAGGCACCACGTTGGTGGTGCTGTACAGACTGACTTACTGGTGGGCAGAAGTACTCCCCAGAGCCCGGGTGCTTCTCTTCCTCCCTTGCAGAGCTGCTCTTCAAGAAAGAAGCAATCCTGTGGCTGTCCCCAAAGGGTGGGGTTTTTTGCCTCTGCCTGGGTGTGATGTGTGCCTAGAAGATAAATTCAGGCCTGAGTGAGGAAGGGGAAACGGGGGTGGAGGTATTGGGTAGGAGAGTGCTTGAAGCAATGCAGGGTTTTCTGGGTAAGGGTGGTTTTTCCACTTCATGGTGCTGCAACTGTCTGGTCTGCTGCGGTTGTCACAGGAAGCCATGTCCTATTTTGAGCACGCTTCCTCTCCTGTCTGCGTGTCCCTCTCCGCATCTGAGATGCCCTGCTTCCTCCTCCAGAGGCACTTCTCCTCTCAGCCCAACCTCACCCCAGCAGCTCTTTGGAAGAACCAAATCCAACCCTAATGCATGGCTGCACTTGCATTAAGATATTGCGACTGAGGCTTTTGGAGTGGGTTTTTAAGGAGCAGCTCACCTTTCCCTCCTTGTGCGTTTGACAAGCAGGCACCTGGCTGTTCTGCTGATGACAGGAATTAGATACTAGCTCCCCAGATTCATCTAAACCTCTCTGTTTGGCAGGCAAATGATTTCCCAACCTGGGAAGAGGTGTTGAATTTTCCATGCTGCTGCCAGCCTCTAGGAAGGCATCACAGACTGAGCAGGAGAATAGGAAGGAAGGGTAGAGTGCGAGTGTCCGTCATTTTTAAACACTATTTTTTCATTGTTATCAATTTTTGTTGCAAGCGCAATGTGTTTTGCTCCCCCTGCCTCAATTTTCCACGTTTTTCTTCTGCTTTTTTAACTAAATGGCCCTGAGGGCAGGGGAACGGGGGCAAGGTGGGAGGTAAGGAGAAGTACATCAAAGTCAAAAGTATTTTTTTTTGTTTTGTTTTTTTCTTAAAATAAAAAAGTAATGTACTGGAGGGGGGTTTTGGAGGTAGGGGAAAGGGTTAGTTTGGAAAGATTGGCAATATAGAAACTTCACTTAGAAAAAAAAAAAAGAGAGCTCTCAATTGCAAGGAACATTTAATTGTGGTAGGACCAGAGATGGGGCACCAGACCTTCTATTATTGAGACTTTGTGGAGAAGTATAGGCTTTAAGAGCCAATCTTAGAGAGATCGAGGTCTCAGAAGCCTGGATGTGCAGAAGCTGCCTCCTCCTAGGGTTGACCCACCATCTTGCTGTCTCTCTCGCCCTTACTCAGGCTGGAGATTGATTCAGTGGGTTCTTCTCTGCAGGTGGCCAGCAGGGAAACTTTAGCAGCTGGCCGTGCTGCTGATGCCAAGCCTGGTTTCAGAGCTGGTTACCTGTGTGGTGTCCCTGGAGGAAACAACCCAGACCTCACAGGTCAGGCTTAGGTGACTGCAATAGGAGGCAGAAACAGCTGTGGATTTTATGGCTAGGACAGACTGTACAGGAGACAAATTAAAAGTCTGCTGTGTTGGACACTGTCAGGATAGACAATAAGAGATAGCGACAATTTCCCTGAATCTGCGCTGTTCAAACAGGCAAGATATGCAGCTGATGAGAGAGAGAAGGGGAAGGGCAAGGTGGGCACACTTTGCTGGACCATGCTCTGCCTCTTGAGAACCAATCCATGGCAAACTTCTAACTGGAGCTTGATGTGGAAGTCATTTCAGTGAAAGGCCTTTTCCTCAGAAATGGTTTTGTGTAAATGAAAGTGTCATTTTTGATGATTGTTTAGGCTGGACAGCATCTTGAGTAGCTTACATTCTTGACCCCAATAGTTTTGGTGGAGATAAGTCTAGGCTTCTGGTCTGAAATGGCATTTTGTTTGACAATGTAAACTAATTCAAGCACCTCCCCTGCTTTTGAAAATCCAGACATCCAACCAACTGAGATGAAACCTTTGAATGGGTCATCAAAGGTTCCTGGACTGGCTTTCACATCTTCAGGGTTGTGAACATACCATAAATTTTGAACCTGTTTTACGGACAAGACACAGTGATAACCCCACTGAGGTGTTTGTATTTTGGAGGGGGTTTCTTCTCAGAGAAGGGATACTCTGGGAGCTTGGGAGATGAATTGTCAGATTCCACTTCTTTAGCACAGAATCATGGAGTAGTAGGGGTTGGAAGGGACCTCTGGAGATCATCTAGTCCAACCCCCCTGCTTCAGCAGGGTCACCTAGAGCAAGTTGCCTGGGGCCACATCCAGGTGGATTTTCAATCTCTCCACAACGTCTCTGGGCAACCTGTTCCACCCTCACAGGAAAGAAGTTTTTCCTTCTGTTCAAACAGAACTTTCCGTGTTCCAGTTTGTGCCCGTTGTCCCTTGCCCCATCACTGCACACCATTGAAAAGAGGCTGGCCTCATGCTCTTGGCAACCACCCTTTAGATACTTATAAGATCCCCTCTCAGTCTTCTCTTCTCCAGGCTAAATAGCACCAGGTCTCTCAGCCTTTCCTCTTAAGAAAGATGCTCCAGTCTCCTAATCATTCCCTTTTCCTAGTTTTTTTCTTGCTAGGCTGCTTTCCCAGTTTGGGGTGAAGAGGTATCAAATTCTAGTGTTTATCCATTACACAGGCTCTTATTTTCATGAAGAGCCACCAGGCAAAGCTGTTTGACACCAGTAGCTCCATGTCACAGCTTGCACTGCCATCCAGCAGACATCCTTTCCCACCCAGACATCTTCACTCCAGAATGGAGGAATGCTTTCCATGCTACAGTCCTCCTCAGGCCCAGATCAGTTGCCCTGCAGCAGCACTGACAGCCATCCCATCCTAGCCTCAGTACACAGAGGCACCACAACGGGAGATCTTGCATGGTCCCGTGGAAGGTGTGATGGAGAACAGGAGGTTAGATATGATGGGGAGGCTTCTTCTGTCTACTCCTGCAAGGGCACGAGTGATACCAGGTGTTCTGCTTGCACATCCCCAGCTGGAGAGTAGGCCTGGTATGTCCAGAGAGACCTTCTGAGTCTCTTCCAGACTCCATTAATATGGACAATAGCAGCCTGATATCTCCTTGAGAAACGCCTGCATACCTGGGCCCAATGGTATCCAGACAGGTTTTTAGCCAGAGCCCTTCTCTTTCTCCCATCCCAGCCATTGTCTGTGGCTTTGCTGCGGGACACGTGGCGGCGGTTGCTTGGATGCTGGCAGCAGCTGCTCTTCCAGGCTGCCCACTTTCAGTGGTACGAGGGATGGAGAGATGAGGATGCAGGGCAGCTGCCTGTGCTATTGTGACAGAGACAGGGTACGTACTCCAACATCTCTGGAATACTGTAGCCAGGTGTGCCATGCTGATCAGAGTTTGGAAGAGCCAGAGAAATCGAATTGGCCTAGTCCCCACACTCATAGCCCTCTTTTTCCAATTGTTTTGGACAGTGTGGTGTTCCCCGTGGTGACAATGTTCCATCATCCTTGGGCTCCCACAGAAGCGTGTTGGGTGTCTGCAAAAAACGTCTCCCACCCTGCTTCAAGAGGAAAGTGAGAACCTTGGGATATTTTCACAAGTAGAAAATCTGGGAAAAGATGCAGATTCCTATTTGAAGTCCATCAGTTATGATGTTTGTTAGACACATGATTTCTAGTCAGTTTTATATCTGTAAGCAAGTCATTTCCAGCAACAACGTTTCTGGGTTTTGGGTCTTTTTTTTAATGTAAGAAAGTCTCAGTGGTTTCAGAATTATTTGTTTTTTAAGATGAAATATTTGTCATAGTGGAAATTTCTGGCTCTGACACACTGATGAGGGAAATCCCATGCCACTGATAATCCTTGCCTTGCCTGAAGGTAGAGATATGGTCCCCTGACCCAGAGTGACTCTTTTACCTGAGACTTGGTTAATTGCTTCTTGTCCCGTGATCACCTTGAAAGTGGTTTTAATTAAGAGACTTTACCAGGGGGGTGAGGTAGGAATGGGTGCATGGCCTGTTGCAGCTCAGCTGTTGAAGGATAATTCGCCAAGTTGCTGTAGCACATACATTTGAGATCAAGAAACCATCCTGCTGTCTCTGCTCGAGCCAGGTGGTCTCTGAGGATCTTTCATTGCCTTCTTTTCATGCGCAGAACACTTCTCTTGCCACATCCTCCTGGTGGGGGCATATCTCCCAAATGCTGGGTGGGTGTGGAGAGACATAGAGACACCTGTCTCCTCGTCAGAGCCTTTGGGAGCAATGACGGCTTGTGAAGCTGTTGTCTGCCTGCCTTGTCCCCTTTGTGCCTGCCCAGGTGCTGTATTTAACCAGCCTGTGGGCAGCTGGTGGAGAGACTGTTTACGGCTTGCGACTCTTTTTTGATTTCATGAAAGCTCATTTTCTGCCTGAGGAAAGCTTTTCTCCACCAGCCTTGATCCTCGCCTGGCCCTGAAGAGGGGGAGATGTGCCACATAATGGCAGCGAGGGGGATTAGAAAGGCCTGGGGGTGGAGGAAGAAGAGGAGGAGGCGGGAAGCGGCGGGGGGCTGTGCACACTTAACACACAAACAGTTGTTCTCCTTTTAACCCGAGCAACCTTCAACCACAATGCTTTCGTTTTTCTGCCACCAACACCTAAGCCAGGGCTCCCTTACCCCCTCGCACAGTGACACGGGTCCCTTTCTCCCTGTTCCAAAAGTGGCAAAGGGAGGAGGGGAGATGAAGCCGCACAAAGGCTGAAGATTGTGCCATGCAGGAGTGGGGAGCTCCGCCATCCCTCTGTTCAACTGCTGCCTGGGAGGAAGGCATGGCCGCAGAGGATTGAGCAGGATGACCATGGTGACCGTGTCCAGCTGTGGGGAGAAAGGGTAGCCAGGGGCAACATCATCTCCAGCCCTGAGAGTGACCTCCTTTCCTTGTTTCCCCAGACCTACGTCTTCACCGATGAAGAAGATGATGCCCTGGAAAGGAGAATGGGTAATGACCTGTCCTATAACACCACCTCCCTACTACCTTCAGCCTCTGAACTGCCATGGCCTTGGGAGAGGTCTGACATAAAGGCTGTCTCTCTTACACCAGCACTGTCTCTTGAAGCACACCCCTTGCCATGTCCTATGAGAGGACCTCAAGCTACAGCAGTGATGATTTGGTTTAGTTGGCTTACCCCAGGGCATGTAGACAACTAAAGGCAGGGTGCCATCTGCCTTAAAACATCCATGGGTGGAAGCAGCCCATGAGAGAGCCCTTCAGCCTCTGCACACTGGCTGGCAGTTGGCAGGTGTGATGTGCGTTTGGCAGGTGTCCTAGTCTTGGCCAAGATATTTGGCTTTCTCCATGTTTCATCTCCTGGTAGGGGCAAGGGTGGAGCCCACGTCACCATGGGCTTGGATGCCTGCTTGAGGGGGTCACAAGGCTGTGAGCAAACCCCTTCCCTCCCACCGAGAGGTCATCCTTGTGACTGTGAAGAGTGAGCCAGCCCTGACACACAACTTTCTGTCTCCTTGCAGGCAACCACGTGATCTTCACCAACTGCTCTGCCGAGCACAGCCACCTGGCCCTCTCCTGTAAGATGGCTGCTGAGTTCGATGCTTTCTTGGCCAGCGGCAGGAGGTGAGGCAGGGCTGCTGTGCAGGGTCCCCTGAGAGAAACAGGCACCGTCCTTACCACAAATCTCTTGTGTCTTCACTCCTGTCTCCCGCCAGCTGGTTCTGCCATTTGGATGATGATAACTACCTGAACCCTCGGGCCCTCCTGAAGCTCTTGTCCTCCTACTCTGCGACGAGGGATGTTTACCTGGGGAAACCCAGCCTGAACCGACCCATCCGGGCATCTGAAACTCTGCCAAACAACCAGACGGTACAGCCTCTGCTGGCAGGGCAGGGACCAATGGGGTATTCTTAGTGCATGGGTCATTGGACATAGATGTACACCAAGGACAGAGAGGTCCCAAGAGTGACAAGCAACAGCTGGAAAATCACCAGTTTTGTCTAAACATGGTTGCAGGTGTGGACTCAATCTGATCTACCTAGAGGAGGAGTCCCATGTGGCTGCTGCGCCTTTGGGTACATGTCTGCCAGGAGATAAGCTGGCCTTGGGCAGCCCACCTGCTACTGTCAGCAAGAACTTGGCTGCTCCACATATAAGGAGGTTAAAATCCGTGCTGTGCTGCTGGCAAGTCCTTCTTCTGGGCAGCAGTCAGGGGTCTGGGGTGACAATAGGGCTGTATTTATCCTGGCATTAAAGCTGGCTTTCCAGCATTCCCATCTTAGGGAGCGTGGTATGATCTGAGGCCCTGCCATTGATTTTCTCTGCTGTTTCTCTCCAGAAATCTGTGCGCTTCTGGTTTGCCACAGGAGGGGCTGGGTTCTGCATCAGCCGCAAACTGGCGAGCAAGATGGTGCCATGGGCCAGGTAAGCTGAGCAGCTGGTGAGTATGGGAGCTTTTGGGGATGAGGAACACGGCCGCACATTAATGACAGTGTCAGATCTGACTATGTCTATGTGGTATTTGCAAGGATGTTTGCAAGAGAGCCTCATGCAACATGTCTGCAAGCATGTGGGACTGGAGGAGGGATGTAGTGGGTGGGTCTGCCACCTGATTACAAAGAGACAAGAGCAGGCACATCAGCAAGTATAATCATAGAATGACACACTCCCCTCTCCCCAACTCCTTTCGGCTCTTGGTTATTCCCCTGCACTCCTTCCCATCTCTTTCAGTTTCTTCTGACTCTTTTTCTAAGTGCTTTCCCTGTCTGCCTACCTTCTCTCCCCTTAACACTGTCCTGTTTCTTATTCCTCCTGGTCCTGCCCATGTGGTTCCACCGTTTCTCTTGTGCTGGCTTGTCTGACCCCTCAGGGACTCAGAGGAACTCACCAAACAGATGGAAAAGTGACTTGGCAAAGTCTGACAGCTTTCTGCATCAGCTCACCAAGGAGCTGGAAAGGTATCAGGGACAGCACCCAACAATCGATAGGGCAGCATGACTTAGAGCAGTCGAAGAGCAAACACATCCCCAAATCATTGCAGGTGGAACTCAGGGATTTCTTACTTAGTTCCAAGATTAACTCTGGTTTTCAGTTAAGTCCTTCATTTATCTCCCACCCAACTGGATGCCTATATCCCCCCCCTTACCCTTTTCCTAACCCGTGCAGCCTTCCTTTCTTCCAGTGGCAGGAACTTTGTGATCACTTCAGAGCTCATTCGCCTGCCTGATGACTGCACTGTGGGTTACATCATTGAGTGCAAAGTCAGGGGGCAGCTGCTGCCTAATGCACTCTTCCACTCCCATCTGGAGAACCTCCAGCTCATCCCTGCCTCTCGGCTCACGCAACAGGTGAGGAGGGGAAATGGAGAAGAGGGAGGTGTGTGACTAAGGAGAAGTGGAGGGGAGCTTGCAGGCACATTGCTCTGTTGGCGGCACTCACATAGGTTGAACCAATCTTTTGGGGAGGCTTTTCTCACAGATACTTCTTTGAAATAAGGAGCAGATGTTGCCTGCAGTACAGATGCCAGTCACAGTGCCCCTGGGGTCAGTGGTGGGGAGCACATGTATGAAGAGCGATGCAGGGATTGAGGGCATCCCTGGGGGAGCGTGGCACAAGGACAAGGAGAAATGATGATTGATTTGTGAACGGGCTTTGACATAGCACTATGTCTGCTTTGTGTGGGGAGATAACAAGGGGTGTAGAAGGTTTAGAAAGGCAGAGGACTAGCATGATGGACCATCATGGGAAGGAAGAGACAAAAGACATGGAAGTCAGAGGCGAAATGACCAGAGAAGGAACCAGAATGGGAGCTTCTGTTGCCCAAATCAAGTTCCTTGCTCCTGAACTCACCTCATTCTCCCTGTTCCTTTCTCACCACCTCTCTTTGCAGGTCACCCTCAGCTATGGTGTCTTTGAGAACAAGCTCAGTGTTATTGAACTCAGAGGTCCCTTCTCACCCCAAGAGGATCCCTCAAGGTACAGACCATGAGTGCTCTGTGTGTTGCTGCACTGTGAGCCCTCAGACAATAGTCTAGGAGGGAGAGGCAGCCAAATGGAGTGCAGGAGGTTTAGAATGAGGGACAGAAGCCTTGCAGTGACATGGCTTATTGGGTGAGGGGCACACCAGCATTAAGCTCTTTGTAAATGCTTACAAACTTTGCAAACCTTTTTGGATTAGTGAGAAAAAAAGGCATATCAAAACACTTTATCTGGACAATTCCTGAGCCAAATGTATTACCGTTTATTTCACATTTTAAGACTGAACCAGCTAACCTTTTACCTCTGGGATTTGAACAGAAATGTTCTTTTAAACTCAGGAAATTCTGCTTGCTTTTTCATTTTTCGCTTTGCTGAGAAAACTGAAGGGAAAAAAGAAAAAGGTTCACTTCAGGCTGACTGCAAACAAAAGTGTCCTTTGATTTACCTTCTCTGCTTTCAGTGAACAAACCTAAGGTTATTATTTGCAGAGCATGGGTAGGAAGCTCCTGGCTGGAGATAGCAGGGGTGGGAAGCAGATAGGCGATGAAAAGAGCATGAGCAGAACCATGTAGCGGGTGCTGATGCAGTGCCCATCTCTCTGTCTGTGATTAGGGTGAGCTGGGGCTTTGGGCTACATGGGGCAGAGCTGGATCCAGGTGTCAGGGCGAGGCTTGGCTGTTTGGCTTTGCTGGGAAAAGACATCTTGTGGTGAGCAACCAGTCCGGGAGCTCTGTAGTGCAGGATGGGTACCTCTGATGTGGGATAGGACATGAGGGAGAGATCTTCTGTTCTCCAGTTGTGTGCTGGTGTAAAAACCGTCGACTGACCTTCCTTTGCTCTCTACTCAACAGGTTTCGCTCACTCCACTGCCATCTCTATCCTGACACCTCCTGGTGCCTGCAGGCTGTTGGCTGGTGATGTCTGAGCTTCAGCTACAGTGGGCCATGGTGACATCCATCCATGGTGTGTGTGTAGGAGGTGGGACACTGAAGAAGATCAGTGCTCCCGATTTCCTCTTTTCTATGGTGGTCTTGGGGCTGCGTGATGGCTTTTTTGCTTCTCACTGAATAGTGGTGACACAGGACAAGAGATAAGATGTGTCCCAAAGATGGATAACATGGGCTGGACGCATGGATGGACTTCCCATCTGTGCTGGGATACATGCAAGGGATGGGAGCAGTATGCCTTCCTGAGCAGATTAAGGACTAGGTAATGACTGCTGGGCATCTGGGTAGAGATGAGGACCTGCTGCTGCTCCTTGCTGTGGATTCATCTAGCTGGACTAGAAGGGTCCTGAATATGGGTAACCACTATCCTAAAGAGGATGGCTGGTAGCATATTGTGGCTCCAGCCTCTCTGAGCAGACTCTCTTCCTCCATATCTGCCTGCGCTTTCCCCACAGCCCACTCTTCCCAGCCACAGCCCCATGGCTGAGTCTCTGCTTAGTCAGGGTCTATAGAAATGGAAAATGTGATCATTTCTGTGCTGAATGAGTGCTGGAAAAGCATAGTTGTTGCTCGGCAGAGAGGAGATGGGCAGAAAGTACAAAGAATTAGGAATCCTCTCCTCTGCTGGGACAAAGGAAAAGGTGTGGAGTGGGGGACCCAGGAGGAGACGGACCAAGATGAGGATGGTTCCTGCACTGAACATTGAAGGCTTTATCTTGTATGGCCCTGCATTATTCCTCTCTTTTTACCTTCTTGATATGAGGTCAGGATAATCTCTTGCTCTAATTACCAACCTGTCGTCTGCGATTAGACTCTAGCTCCTACCTGTGAGAGAGGAGACATGAAGGATTAGAACTGGCTGAAAGAGAGGAGAAAGGAAGAGATGGAGAAGGAGCACTCAGGAGCGGATTAGAGGTTACAGCTTTATAATCTTCTCTGTGCCCCAACCAAAAAAAAAAAAGTTGCCAAGGAATGGAAATAGCAAGGCAAAGAGCTTTTTATCTCTGTGTTTTGCTCCTCCAGATGCTAAGAGCCGCTTTCTGCCTTCCTACTGTCCCTGCTGAGCTCAACAGGGAGAAGGAGCAGGCCCAAATAGGTTATAAGCTTTCTGGCATATTTGTGGAGAGTCCTTTTCTGAATACAGAGCCTGGCATGAAAGCTGGGCAGTTCTGCTTGCTTAGGAATGAGCTTCGGCACTGTTTTGTCCTTGTACGCACAGTTAAATGGCTGGGGGAGAATGTTGCAGGGAAAGCTGGAAGGCAGAGGGGCTGTTTTAAATGGCAAGTGGTGCCACAAACAGGTATTTCACTTTAAAGAACGTTTCAAAACACATCGCTGTGATCTGTGAATGATTCTTGTAATCTCCAGATGAAAGGACAAATACCTTTTCTCCAAAAAGCTGCTCAGCTTTGATGCTACTGATGTGACTAAACCTGCTGCTAGTGGGCTGGAAGAGCCAAGGATGACTATCTCTGTGCCTCTACCATTTTGAACACTGGCCACCCATCGCCTCCTCCCACCCCGCAAGCACCAGTGTCTCCTACACAGCACACACGAGGTTTAAAGGAAAGGTGTCAGAAAGACCTTCCACCTCTGCAAAAGAGTTTGTAGAAATGAATGAGCACTTTAATTTCTGCAGAAGCAGGAGCCTGTAGAGCTGTTTTCCAGCCTGGTCATTCTTACCAGCATTTAATCAGCTTGTGAAGCAGCAGAGAGCCCTGCTTTCTTCTCTTTCATAACGTGCCTTGGAACTGGAAATTCATCCAGCAGAGACAGGGGCTAGCTGATGCCAATGACCGTTCCTTGAGTCGTGTAAAGCGCTTGGCTCACACAGCCACGTGAACTTTGGAACTGTGTGGCTCAAAACAGAGACACCCAACTATTGGAAGACAGGTGCAGCATAGTGAAATCTTGCCCCACAGGTCAAATGGTTTGGTTTGAATTGGACCAGAAGATGAAAAATGCTCCTATGAGAAGAAATGAGAGTCTGCAAGAGAGATCTACCCTACCCAAATGTCTTCTTTTTTTCTCCTATTTGAACTTCCAGCTGTTGTTAATTGAGACTTGGAGTTAAAAAGTCAGTCCTATCTGTAGATATTCTGATGTCAGTCAAAGCAAAATGTGATTCATGTGCCCAGAGAATGAGCAGAAACTGGTACAACAGTTTCACTTCCCCGGGGAAAAGTAAAGTGGAGAAAGTGGAAGCCCCCTTTGGATCCTGGCCACAGCTGAATTGACCTGGTGCTTTCTGCATGGATGAAGATCAGATATTTAATGAGTTGAGTCCTTGAGCGTCTGCATAGGAACCAGTTTAAGAGTGGGCTTCGTTGCTGGAGCAGTTAAGCACCACTTCTGTGGAAAATGTCTTGTCTTATAAAGAAATGCAGAACAGATGAGAAGATGTCCGGGGCAGGGTATCTCTTGGGCTGTAGAGAAACGAATGACAGAAAAATCTTGTTATGCCTGTGACGACAGTGCATTGGAAAGAAAATAGCTGCTCAGAGTCGACAAAAGAAACCAGGTTTTCTCTAAGAACAGAGAGACAGCTTAAGGGGACATTCACCACATGAAATCTGATCAACGTTAAAACCTGAGTTAAAATTAGTTTCAGGAATGGTTCCTGCCCCTGAGGCTTGCTGTCAGATGTTGTGGTTTTACAGTCTCATTTCCCTAGTTTATTAAAATGTTTAGCTGCTTGGGAAAATGAGAAACAAGCTCACATGAAACTTATCAGAGGGCTGTCTTTCTTTATTCTCCTTCATGATTTTCTGGTGTAACAGTTAAAGTTTTTGGACAGGTTCCACTGGGTCTGTTAATTTTATTTTTCTCTTTTTCTTTTTTTATATCTCTCTCTCCCTTTCTCTATCTCATGCTCCCTTTTCTCATTGCAAGAAAAAACCCCTCTCCCAAGAATGAAAAGGGATGGAGACACGGTCTTTATATTTTACTAGGAAAAATGGGGTCAAAGGTGTTGGCATGACCCTTCTGTTGTACAACATTAAGAGTAGTTCAAGGCTTCAACTGCTGAGACCTCTGCCTGCCCAACACCATAGCAACCAACACTATTAATGATGTTTAAGCTGTATACTGAAGATTCAAAAAAAGGAGAAGGAGGGGAAAAAAAGCAGTTACAGTATTTGAATGTAAAGTATTAAGTGAGGCTTTCATGTTAACAATATCCTTTCTTCACTTTCCCCTTAGCTGTGAAGAATTTTTATAAGGAAACCCCTATTTGACAGTGCAAAAAAAATGCTAATGACTATAATTTCTTTAGGGGAAAAAATGTTACTTGAAATAGGTGGGAAACTGCAGTTGTTGCTAAAGACTCGAAGGGGGAAGAGAAGAATAGCAACGCTAGACAATGCTTCTGTCTCTGGTGCCAACTCCTCTTAACAGCTCTGCTGCCGAATAAAAAAAGATTTCTAAGTCACTGTGGGATTTACCCAACGTGTACCCAGATAGCAGCCTTCAACTCTCTCCCCAGACCTCTTGTTAAAGATGCAGCCTTCAAAAGATAGAAGCCAAAAGGTGAGCAATAGGAATAGGAAGAGAGGAGATTGGAAGGAAAGGAACCACCAAATGGGACCTTGGAGGAGAGCATGGGAATTCCAGCTGTGCATTGAAAGTGCTGTTTGGGAACTGCCCAACAATAGTGGGAAAAGGGGTGTTGCCTTGACCCCCAGCTCTGGACTTTTTTGTGATCAGGACAATTGTAGCCCACCAGTACCACAGAGGGTGACAGCCTGTGAGTCAGTGTTCACCTTGGAAGAGCCGAGATTAAGTTTGTTGCCCCTGAACCTACTCTTATTTTATTTAAATAACATTCCGATGTCTTTTCATCTGATAGTAATTTCTTACAGCAGATTTGGCCTCTTAATTTCAATACTTCCTCTGCCTTTGCTTACAATCCAAGTTCTTCAGACAGTCCAGGGGCAGGATCAGCAACTATTTTGATTCATTTATTTAATTCCTTTTGCCTTGAGTCCCTAAAAAATACTGCAAGAAAGCTTGCTTGCCTTTTTGCACCACAAGCCACCAGAGCTTTATACACAAAAGCATAATTCTGGGGTGAATGAGAAGGTAGAAGAGGGTGGGTGACTGGTCCATTTGGTAACTGCATGGGCACAGAGGGTCATGGACCATCCTGATGTTCTTCCTTGAGGCACCAGCTAGCAGCTCGTGCCAGAGGTTTGATCTAATAATAACCAGGACTTTCTTCTGCCTCAAATATTACGTGACTTACAGCTCCACTGTAGAAGATGTGAGTGTTACCATAGACATAAGCAAGGCCAAGAAGAAGAGCAGCATCACAAATGTACAAATAACTGTGTCTGTTCTCAACAGCTGATGCAGGAATTTTTCCCCTAGACTTTGTGCCCAATTACCTGGGAGGTTAAAGGCGTGCAGGGCTGAGCTGTTGTTGCTCAGCTGGCATTGCCTCTTTAAGGCTGTTCATTGACAGCCTGAAATTTTTGTTGCTCCTTGTTTGATCCAGCTTGGACTCCAAGAAAGCTGGGAACTCATCTTTCTCCCTGTTTGAACTGTATGTGATTAATCAGAGACCCCAAGAATGGGCTTCTTGCCTGTCTCATGTTTAAATTGCCATCCAGGATTTTGCAAGGCTAAGGAGCCTCTTCAGATATTACCTCTGACAGTGCCTCAGTCAAACCTCCCTTGGTTTTGCTGGGAGCTGCATCTGATGCGTGACGAACTTAGAGAACAAATTAAACTGAGTGCTTTGTACCTGGATTTGCTGGCCCTGACCCTTCTACTGCTGCTTGAGAAGAAGACAGTATTGATTTTAGCAACACAGGAAAAAGAAATATAACTAACCAGGGCAAATGGATGGGGAGAGATGCTGCTATTCTGAAGCTCTGCTTTCCCCATCCCTCCCCTAGAAGTGGGGCACAGATTGAATCTGCAGCTGGTACCTTTGGCCATGGTGTATCAGGAGGATATACTATGAAATATCCAGCATTTACACTGGCAGAGAATCCCGCAGCCCCAGTTGTGAGCCAAGGATAGCTTGTGCTTGGTGCCGCATACAGAGAAAACTGGTGCCTACCCCAAAGCACTTCCAGGCAGAGACAGGATGGAGAAGGAGCGAAGGGCTTACAGGGTTCATGTGTCACATCTAAACAAGGGGAACAAGATGGTCTTTGGGACGGGGACAGGCAGAGTTCAGAAGCAAAGATCCCTCTCCACTCAGAAATACTGTGAAACAACAGCCTTAAGGATGGTTGGTATAAGCACAAGACAAGTGAGGGATGAAGAAAGTTGTTTGGATAACAACCAGAACAAAATCTACATCTTCTTCATAGTTGTGTTGGCAATTGGTGAATGCTGGCCTGAGGACTGGGAGCTTGGGGCTTAGGGGTTCAACAAGAAGAGGAGAAAATGGGAAAGAAAAAAGCAAGGACGGTTTTGCCCTATGTACACACTCAACGCTGACCTGCAGCTGAGTACCCATGTGAGAACTCATGGCTACCCCACTAGCATAGGATGAGATGTGGGGCTTAGCAAGAACATCAACCTTTACCCTGTGCTGTGCGCCTTTTGTCTGGGGAGGCTGCACGTAACAGCTTTCATGAACACTCAGAGAAGCAGCAGACTGGGGTTATAGGTAGGATGGATGTGCTGAAAAGACTGCCCCTTCCTCACTGCCCCACCTTTCCCATGCTACCATCAGCTTTGGCTGGACCGAGGCTGACTACAGAAGCTGGCCAAGCTCCCCCCTCTTGTGATAGTGTTTCTTCTAGTGTGCAGGAGAGAATGCTCCTCTCTGGGCTCTCAGACAGGCCTCTTTCCCAAAGGCATAGTGTGTGGTGTACACAGACAAGGTCTCAGTGCAGCTGGTAGGGAGAGCAGGGCCCCTCCATACCCCCTCCCTTTCCCCCAGCATTCAGCTAGTGTTGGACGGTGTCTGTTTTTAGCAAAAGTCAGATTCAACAGCTGAGCTGATTTTCCAAAGGGACACATAAAACAAACAGCCTGCCATCTGCTCTATTGTCCTGGAATAGCGGCTTGGAGGGTGGGGGGAGAGGGAAGGAGGAGAATGAGAAGCGGACGTGGGGGGAGAGGGTGGGAGGGAGGGGGAGCGGAAGAGAGAAGGCAGAAAGGGGAGGCAGGGAGGACATGGACGGGGAGAGGAGGGGGTGAAAGTGGAAGCTGAGGGAGGGGAGAGAGAGAAGGAGGTAAAGAAAAAAGAGAGCTGTGTGGAAGTGGGGATGTGGTGAGGAGAGAGGGCACAAGACAGAGATGGGGGCAAACAGCTTGCTTGGGATCACCCTGGCTGAATCACCATCAGCACTGCAAGCCACAGGCGCAGGCATGTCCAGTGCCTGTGTCCTTGCTGAGGCAGAGCCTGGCTGCAAAAGAAACAAACTGGACTTAGTGGCCTGGATAATCACGCTCCTTCCACCCACACAGCCCTGCCTGCTGTACACCACCCCCTCCGCGTTGGCTTTTATTGAGTGCCGCAGGGCAGGGATTGAACTCCAGGTTTGGCAGCAGAGTAAATAACAGCAACATTGGCCTCTCCGGCCTGGGGGGGGGAGGGTTGGTTTTAATCAAAGGTAAATAACAGTCAGTATTCTCTGACCCTTAATCCAATTTCCTAGAACCAGAGAATAATGTTCCAACTTAAACACGTGATACTAGCCCACAGGAGAGGGACGGCTACTCAGCCATCCAGCTGCTGGGCACAGTACAGTGAAGAAGACAGGGCTGGAGGAGGTGCCCCAAAGCAGGTAGTTCATCCCACTGGCTTGGGACTGTGCTATTCTGTCCTGACTCTTTCTGGTGCACATTCATTCCCTCAGTCACCCCAAAAGATGGGGCTGGCTTGCTGGTAGGCAACACATCCCCATGAAAAAAGTGGGCCCAGCTGACTAAAGGCTTCCTGATTTGGTCTGTTGACAGGAAAGTTGGGACCCAGCTGATGCCGTGCATCTGCATCCCTGAAGAGCATCTTCCCTTCCATGGTGACATAAGAGAATGGTGATTATGAAATTGTCTTTGCTGTTGTATGGTTGTGGCAGGAATCACTATGGGTTCCTGTTGCGTTAAGTGTGTTCAAGATCTCAGTGTTAGAAAGAAATGCTTGTATTTTTATTAGTGTGGTAACACAATGGTCTGACTCTGACTTGGTCCTATATTAGAATCACAGAGAGTTAAGGAAGTGGTGTTACTGAGCTATTGGGAGATTATTTAGTCCTGCAGCAGCGCTAGCCACCTTACATGGCTTCTGACAGGTGTCTTTCCAAATGACTCTTAAAATACGTTGTTCTGGTCCAGACTATTCAGATTGGAAAAACAGGTTGCTGGTAACAATGCACTGCTGCCAGGTTGATCTCAGAAAGACAGGTTTGTTCTGCAACTCTGTGCCAACACTGATTTCTAGATGCCCATGGAGCAACTCTGTCAGGCTCTTGAGCATTGTTTTCTCCTCTGTGGGGCCGCTGATTTGCAATTCTCTGGAACAAAAATGGCCTGGTGAGTCCAGGACATGTTTGGAAAGATGCAGAGACACACACAGGAGCTGAGGGCAGAGGAGGCCAGCTCCCTTCCAGCACTTTTATCTTACAAAATAACCTGGCAGTCCACAGTAGGGGATTGAGCTGTGGTGGAGACAGAACATCTGTCCACCCTGTGGGTGGACTGTGGTTTTAAGATCACTTTCAGACTAAGCCTTTAGTAAGCCTCAAAGCCATGGAGTGAAAACACCTCACCACAAGCTCCCCAGTGGCAAATGTGGCCCAATTCTCACAGCACTTGTGTGACTGCCAATGCCTGGTCATACATTCCGGACAGATCAGGTGGAGGTGGGATAGCCAAGTCCATTGTTCTATATGAATCTCTGCTCTCCCAGTATGGATGCTGAGAGCCTGGCATCCAGCAGCAATGAGAACAGGGAGCACTCAGACACATCCAGGACAACACAGGCTAGGAGTACTGAGAGCCCAGCCCAAGGAGGAGTAGGGTCTGTCCTGCACGGAGAGGCTTAGCGGATGGCTGGTCCTTACAATGACCTATCCAGAGAGGTCCGAAATGCAGCTCCAGAGATGCCATACCTGCATTCAGCTCCCCAGCCATGGACACACACTTCACTGCCAGTCATTCACTCCTGCCCTTACAGAGTCCAGCCCTGCTGCTGAATTTATTGGCAGGAGGGAGGAAAAGAAAAAAACGTCTTTTACATCTGTCTATGTGTTTCCTTTTCCTCTGTCTATCTCACTCCAGGAAGCACACTCCTTTGGTAACTGAAGTTCCCAGAATGGTCCCTGCCCTCCATGCCGGGGAGGGGCAGGAGCGGGGCAGGTCTGGGGAGCCTGGGGCTGGCAGGCGGCGGGCCCCGATCAGCACCCTGGACAGGGACGGACCTTTCCACCCTTTCTCTGCCTTCCTCTGCCTTCCTTCACCTGCCTTCCCCTGCTTTCCTCTGCCTTCCTTCCCCTTCCCCTGCCTCCCCCTGCCTTTCTCTGCCTTCCCCTGCCTTTCTTTGCCTTCCCCTCACTTGCCTCATCTTGCCTTCCCCTGCCGTGCCTTGTTTTTGATTCCCTTGCCTTGCCTTCCCTTCGTCTTGGTCCAGGCCGGCGGGCAGCCTCCTGGTATGGCACAACGCTGCTTTGGCTTGCAACCTGCACCAGCCCTTTTTTGCTCTTGCTTAAGCACAAATACACAGTGCTGTGTCTCTGTACACAGCTGCTCTGAAGCTGTGGCTTAGATCTGGGTTATTTTTTGCAGATAAATCCTCTTTTCTATCAGATTTGACATCAGGCAATCCCTCCAGATCCCTCCCTTTTTCCCTGTCTGACTTCCCCCTTCTCTTCCCTGCTCTGTGTTCTCTTTCCTTACATCTGTGCTCTTCCCTCTATATGCCTCCCTCCCCTATAGCCAGCTCTCAGTGAATATAATTTCATCTGCTCACTTTCTGCTTCTCTGCGTCTCCACATTACTTTCTGTGTCTTCGCTGCCCTCAAATGTATGTATTTTACTGCTTTCCTGTTTGTGCCTCTTTTTCTCACTCCCACTCCTGGTTGTTTCTCTGTGGTCATTTCCACAGTGCTGTGAGTTGATCAGAGACCCTTCTCTGCCCTGGAGTTCTGCATGGCATGTTGAGATCAGGCACAAAATACTTAATGTGTGCTTGGGTTTTGGGAGCCTACCACAACTGCTGGAGCTTGACATCTTCTGCAGGGGACTTAACTGTTTCACACACTACCCCTTTCCTTCCAGCTCATCTGAGGAGGAACTTCCATGGTGATGGAGGCAGAAAGCAATCACAGTGAAGGAATTAAAGCTACAAGCAGTCTGGGAGACAGTTGGAGTCACTGGCTGACAGATGGGTGGATTGGGTAGGGCTCTGATACATAACACTTCCCATATCTCATAACTTTGGTTTTTGTTTCTCTCACAGTCTGTTCTTACAGACACAACTAACCTAGCAATGGGGCAGAAGGCTGTAGAGACATGGAGGGAAAGAAGAAGCTTGCAGAGAGTTGTAGTCAGGGCTCATTCCAGGGATCCAGTGTGGTTTTCTATCTCTCCGCTCTTCTTCTCAGAGTCCAGTCTGAGTGGCAAAGGAAACATCTCTCTCTTCCCCCTGGGACCTTCACAAATCCTGGGATGCCCCTGAAACAGGTTTCCAACATTGCTGCAGGACACCAGAAATGTGTATCGACTTATTTGGTAGGAGCTGGTACCTAGTGAACAACAGGCTGAAAGCTTTATTGCTACTTTGAAGTGATCCAATTTGGGACAGAGGGAGAAAATAATTTTCATTTAGAGAAGCCCAGGAAACTCCCAGCCTAACACCACATTGGTTTGGATTTAGCTGAGGGACCATGGAGATTGGGATCTATGCCAACACCTTAGGCATCTGGATTTGAGCAGTGAAGGGAAGGGAAGATCTTGGATGCCTTTCACTTTATTTGGTGCCGTTTAGAACAGGAGCCCTTGTGGCAGTGACAGGCCCATACGCAGGTAGGTGGAGTGCAGCAGTTGGAGATTGAGTAGGTGGCTCTGGAAAAATAGCAGTTATGTTCCACCTTGCTTGCTCAACAAGCCACAGCATAGCATCCAGAAGAGCTCACAAACTGTTTGGAAGAGGCAATGGATTTTCTGTCAAGCTGGTGTTGTCCTCTGTAAAGTGACATTTACATTTTTACCAGACAAAGTTTTTCTGGCCTGCGATTCTTTCAGCACTTTGGGTTAATAGGAGCAGAGGCTGGCTCCACACTGTCTGTGGCCCGACATTTAGATGACTGTCAGAGGGGGAGAGAGGGCAGTGGTTTCAGCAGTGCTTACTGAAAAGCTGAGGGAGATGAAAGTAAAGTTTTTACTCCACCTTGGACACTATCAGCTTACTTTTTACATTACTCTAACAAAGGCTAGAGAAGAATGATATCTACTTGTAGCTCTCTCCCTGGCAGAGGGCTGCCGTGCACAGCATTTCAAGACCAAAAGCAGTCCCAGTGAGGGTGCCTACACTGTGTGTTAGTCCCATGCTGAAGTCTTTTGATGGACGGCATGTCTAAGCAATTTCAGTGTCTTCTTCCAGTGCAGGACACAGCACTACTCGCTGAGGCTGCAGAACGCCTTTGTTTGCTCCTTAAAAACCCCCACCTCCTTCCTCTTTATGCTGTTGAGGTTTGTTTTTGTTTTTGTTTTTGTTTTTTTCTGTCACTGTCTTGAAATATTTACAAAAGGCAGCTCCTGATGGAAGTGCTCTCAGGACTCAGCTGCCTACCCATGACATGTGGGAGGAAGTTTCTCCTCACGGTCTCTCTTCCAGGGCTCATCTGGGACTCCTCTCTGCTCCATCAGCCCCACTGGTACTGGTATGTCCAGCACCTCTCTGCATCTCCCACTCACTCGTAGGCCCCCAAACACCCTGACACAGCAGTCTCAAACCCACTCCATCTCCCTGCATAATCCAGTTTCGATTACCTCTTTCCAGCTAACAGTTGCCCTGAACAGCAACCAGACCTGGTATTCAGCATTTCTTCAGCACTTGAGCTTGGAAGAAGCTCGAAGAAAGCACTGCTAATTAGCTCACATCTTATCTGTCAGGTCAGTGTTATCCCTGCTTGAATGACTTAGATACCAAAGCACTTAGTGACCGGCTCCACAGAGAGACCTGAACTCCTCGGATTGTAATCTCACTCTCTCTTTCTCTCCTCTGTTGATAGCAACAGAAGGTCACATCTGTAGTTCTAGAGCCCAAAGATAGTGTCAGGTTTTCTGCTGGTGTAAATCAGCAGAGGTCCACTGGGACGTCAGGCCCTCACTCTGCGTGTACAGTTCTGGGAGATTTCTTAGCAGAATCTGGAAATCCACCAGTAGGTCCAAACCTGGATGTCCTGGGTCCAGGCAAAATGATCCCAGCCTTCCCTGCCCATGTCACCATGGCAGATTGTGATAGTCGAAACACAGGGAGATATCTAGGTCACCTCTGGAGGAAACTTCAGGGTGAAGAATGAAGGCATGCTCATCTCAGCGTGGTGGAGGCTCCCAGCCACGCAGATAGGAGAAGGGACAGGATGTTTTGCCGGAGCTCTGTGGAGACTCGTTCAAAGTGGCCAGACCACCCTCTCCCATCACAGGATCAACCATCTGAATGGCACCAAAGGGAGAGAATGTGCTCGTCCTTGGCCCCTTTAACTGCACCTCTGATTTGCTTGCCTCTTGGAGCAGAGGAGCAGGGGATGGATTTTCTTCCCACAGAATTGGAAACGTAAAGCCAAAAAGCCCCTGGGAGTCCCTGCAACATCTCCGCAGCAACACTTGGTAAGCGTGAGAACGATACCTGCATTCTCACACCCACCCATTCACGTATGCAGAGCTGAACGCTGACTTACAATCATTTCTGTCCCAGCTTCCTCATTACACTGACTCCTCTGGGGATGCGACCCAATGCTGACAGGAATCTATGCTGCTTGTGGGCTGCCTCGTGTTGCTCCTGGAGTGGTGCCCACCATGGTGGGGATGTCAGGGCCTGGTGGGGGCAAGCTGAGACCCAACATTCCGGGGGTATTGGGGGTGTTCAAGGCTTGGACAGTCCAAATAGTCCAGAAATGGGGCCAGCAGAGGGCACTCTGATACCACTGCTCACCCACTGGATCGAGCCCTCAGATGGATAATGGGGCCACCCCCAAAGCCTTACAACCCTTTTCAGCTTTGCCCTGAGTGTAGGAGGCAACGTTGACTAAGGGCAGTAGCTGTCAGCCCTGCTTTCTTCACTGTGGGAAGGAGAAAATGGGTGAGGAGGCTGCGAGGGAAAGATGTCCCAGGAATCTCCCCACTACCCACGTCTGCCTCCATCAGCTCATAACAGTCCCACTATACAGACATGGATGGTGGATTCAGTGTGTACAGCCCAGGGCTCCGTGCTCTGAGGCAGCGAGTGCAGCATTGCTCCAGCACAGGGCAGCTGAGGGAAGGTGCTGCCTTTCGCTCTTCAGTAGAACTGCTGAACCTCAAGCTCAATAACAGGACTCGCCAATCCTCTTCCCGAGCTGCCTATCCTGGGGTGTCTCTCTTGCTCAGATAGACCAGCTCTAGGCATATCTCAGCCATCCTCATCTTACAGACAGTCTGCATGAGTGTCACCAGGACTGACTTGCAGGTGGAAGATGTTTGAGGCTGGTCCCTTGGCAAGATGAAAGGATTGCCCTTAATAGAGAGGACAGCATCCATTTCAGCACTGCTGCTCATGGCATGGGGTAGCCATGGCTATAGAGAGAGGCCTGATGAAGCCCTGGTGGGTTGAGACATCCTTGTGAGAGGTGCCTGGCAGTAGACTCTTGTGGAGAAGACTTTGGCGCAGGCCACAGTGCAGCAAAACCTTTGAGGATACTTGCTCACAAACCTTGCAGGAAGCTGAGGATCGCTGCAGTGAGCCCTCTCCTGTCTCCTTAACACCTGGAAGCTCTTTGCAAACATCTCAAGGAATGCTGAACACTGGTGCAGGAGGAATCACTAGCACTGCACTCACAGCAAAAGTGAGTAGGATGATACCTTACAGACATTGCTGGGCTGCAGCCATAAAATCAGAGGTGCCTGAACCAACCTGCATGTTTCTACCTGAGCTCTGGACACCTTCCTCATCATAAAGTAGTATGATAGCTACATGGGAAACCAGGACTTGCTGGAGCTCTTGGGGAGCGGAGGTGTCCCTGGCTTTTCTGCAGAGATGGCAGGAGCACAGCACCTTCATACGTGCTCTGAAAGCCTGAGTGCCTTGCGGTTTTGCTGCAATAAATCTGGAGCAGCTATAAATCTGGAGCAGCTGGCTTAAGTTCCTCCAGGGTTCAGAAGAAAACATATCCAGCCTGATGTGTTTTGTTTGCCCACTCACTGTGCTTCTAATTGGAATGTTTGTAGCTTGGGAAATTGCTTCTTAGACTACAGTACCCACAATCCTTCACTAGCAGCCCAGCATAGTCTGTCAGGGCAAAGCAAGACCCAGACCTCTGAACTAGGCTGACACATGCAGACAGCTGGAGGTCTTCACTCAAGTGTAGGCTACCAGCAGGTGCACTTACTCAGTTCATTGGAAAAAGACTAGTCAGATCAGTGAGTGAGAAATGCAGCTGTGGTTCCCTAGCTTCTCCCAGAGGCCATTTCCAGACCCTGGCCCTCGCAAGCAGGGTCTCCTGAGTCTGTTTCTCCTCCATTTCCTCAAAGCCCTGTCTGGAACTTTTTCTAAATGAGCCCTGATGTCCAGTTTGGGAGAGATCACAAGGCAGAAACAACAAGCATAATGAACCATATTTAAAATGATATTTTTTTCTGCCTTTGGAGTTTGGTTAATTTATAATCTATAAAAGTCTCTGCATAATTGTATCTTGATTAAAATGGTATAATTAGGCGCTCTGGATCTCTCTCCCCTTTCCCTAAGATTATTTCTGTCTAATTGCTTTAATCTGTGTTTTCATGCACCCACTAGAAAATCAAAGCATGCTCCCATGAGGATGCGGGTGAGAGTGAATAAAGCTGACGACTCATTAAGTGCAGCAGAGAGAGGAAACTGCATCTAAATCACCACTACATTAACGAGGTAAAATAAAAAATCAAAACGAATCAATAACAGAGAGATAGAGGATTTAAAAAGAAAAAGCCACAACAAAATAACCTGACATAGATTTTAATATTAATTAAGAACATATTGAATAGTAAATTGTCTATCATTAAAGCCAACTTCTTCCATTGTTGATGGAAAGCAAAGGGTCTGGGAATTTTACTTCTCCATATCTAGGGGTATTTTTTGGAGAGGGCGCTTGTGCAGAGCACAGCCCTGCTAGGGATGGAATAAAGTTCACTGAGATGAGATTGAAGGACCTGGATAGGAAGTATGTCAGTCCAATCCAGCAGTTTAAGAGCAATGCCACAAATAGCCTGGATTTGAGTAAGACCTGGGCCAAGCTCCAGGGAGACCAGCACCTCAGCTCATGCAGAAGGTGCTGGCTGTCTGACTGCATTGCTAGGGAGGCTTGATAAGGCCCTCAAGAGCTGACCAAGTCCATCCCCTGCTCTAAGACCAGAACAACTTCACCTTTCCCTTCCAAGTGACTTCCTGTCTTATGGTTAATGATGTTCAGGCTACAGGCTCTACCAGCCTGCTAGCCCCAGCAACCTACAAACAGGACGTTATTTTCCCCCCAAGTGAGAAATCAGGAAAACAAGGTACTTTAAAAAGCTTCTGGCTATGTGTATGGTTTATTAACATCTGCTCTAGTTTCCTGAGGAGAAGACTAAGGCAGTGCTGTGCTCTGGTCTCTCACTGCAGGGGAGACTAACTGTGCTGTTTGCTATTTGCCTAGCTCAAGTGCAAATTTGCACACATTGCAGGGTAGAGAAGCTGATTTTTGCCCTAGAAGTGATTGAAAAACTTTGTCACCAAGCTGTGCACAGCACTGTTGATTTTCAGCAGTGCTAAGCAGCCCAGGCAGGGCACTGTATGGGCGCAGCCACTCTGCTCTGGGATCTGGAGCTCTGCACTGTGGGACACAGACGTGGTGCATGGTAGGGTTTGTGATCCAGATGCCTAGAGCATGGATGAGCACCATGATTTCATCACCACTCGTCATTGATGACATGTTTGCCCTTAACCCATCCACTCCCTTTTTGTTAGAGGCAAGGAAAGCCATGAAGAGCATTGCTTGACCAGTAAATAAGCTTGTCCCAGCTGCATCCCTTCACCTCCAGGTGCAGGGCAAGCCTCAAAGCTGTGCTCTGACTGAGAGAACACTTTGCTCCTGCTCCATCAAGTGGGATCTTCAGTGCAGTTAGGAACCTGTATTTAAATGCTCTGCTGGGTCACCGTCTGATAACAGGTCTTGGTTCCTCAGGGTTTCTCTGTCAGCATCCCATGAGGACCAAGCACAGAGGGAGGCTCGATGGTCACGTCAGCATGGCAGCTGACAGGATAATAGTGAAAAAGGAGGATCAGCTACCTGCAGCCCTTGAGTTCAAGAAGAGCCTAATCTAATTAAGTATAGACCGCTATCAAATTACCAGCTCTTTTAATGTAGCCATTTTAAGTGGTTTGGTGTATTTATAGTAGACGAGTTAGGGAGGGCTTTTCTCTCTCGAGGTTATGCTTTGTGTGTAAGGGAGAGATGTACAATGTTAAGACTCCTGCTTTGAATTAGTTTTCATCCTCAGCCTGGAAAACATTTTGCACATTATTCCTCTGAAGGGAGTGTCTGTCTGAGTTGTTTCTGAATTCTGCCCCAAGACTGCAGCACAGAAGTTTCCTTTTGGGATTTAGCTTTCCTTAAAGCAAATGTATCTTGCGCAGCTACCTCAGGTCAGTCAACAGCCTTGAAAGGGTAAGAGGAGGGGCTGGATTGCCATGGTCAGAAATCAGCGTCCGTTTTCTGCTGGACTTTGATGGGAATGGGATGGACCTGTCACCATGGTGGTTAGAGAGTGAGTGGAGAGGCTCTCAGCCTCACGGCCGGGTGTGAGTTGCTGGTTGATAGAGTGCCCCCAATTTGTCTTTCCCTGATTAGTGTCTTTGGCAGCCTGCAGCCCTCTCTGCTACTCTCCCTGTAATTCCATCTCTGGGGGAAATCCAGTGTGGCAGGATCTGTGTCAGATGATCCCCCAGGCTCAAAGGAGGGAGGAGGTCGGAAATGCTCGTTATGAGCTGTTTCCATGCATAACAACAGTAATAATCCTTAGCCCTTTATCTAAAGCTTTTATGAATGTTAATTCATTAACCTCTCACAATCACCCTCTGAGGTAAGGATTATTATCCACAGAATTGGACAGATGGGGGAAGCTGAGATGTGGAACGCCCAGCCTGAGGCTGTGGGACGAATCACTCAGTGCCACCAGGTTCTACCTTGCCCTCCGAAAGCTTGTCTCTCCTCTCCCTGTGAGGAGTGGGCTGACTTCTTCGGGTCACGCTGCCTATGACACGAAGAGACCTTGCTGGCAATGTTTGCTGTTCATCTCTGGCTCTGAAAGAGCCTTTGAAGACAAGTTGGGGCACTGAGCCTTGTGCTTTTGTCCAGCCGCAGACTGTCACCATGGGAGGGCTCGACCTGCAGCACACAAAGGCCATGGCACTGCCCTTTCTTCAGGTGCTGAGGCCCCCAGTGCGTTTCTGTGTCTGTCAGGTCAGTGCTTATATTATTTCTTGTAAGCAGAGAGGAAAAAGGAAGGAGGAGAGAGAGACATAGAGAAAGCGAACAAGGCAGAAGGCCTAGAAATATGACACTTTTTTTGTCTCCTTCACCATCCCCATCTCCCTTTCAACTGCGATTTCTTCTACTCTTAATGATATGTCTCATTCCTGATGTGAAAGATTAAAACCCAAGAGATTAAAAGATTACACAAAGTGGATGAGATGGACTTTGCTGCCTGCCTCCGTCTTGCTGCGACAGACCTCTGGGAAACCTCTGGCTCCTACTTTTCCTATCTTCCTTCCCCTCCCTTCCCCTCCCATCCCTTGATCTTTACAGATCAAAAGGCCCTTGCCTTCTAACAGTTTGAACCATTCTGGCCATCTTCAAGGCCACTCTCTAATCCTTCTCAGGGGCAGGTGGAGAGAGAAAGGATATGTGTGAGCTTGGAGGAGCTACTGACATAATGTGCTAGCTGTCCATCTTCAGTAACTCCAGCATTTCTCCTCCTTCCTTCCTCAGGAAGTCTGTGTTGCTGTAGAGCTCTGTGACAAGGCACGAATAAGCCCCAAGGCACCCTGAACCCACCATGATGAATGATGAATGTATCACCCATTGTAACATGAAGTCCCGCTTGGGAGGTGAGCGTGTGGGAAGAAGGCTGGAGCAGACCAAAGTCGTGATGGGTTCCTTTGGCTATTCCTCCTCTTGCAGGGCAGGTGCCAGCACAGGTGAGGGAGCCCCTAAGCACATCTTGAGCTCTGACAGAGGGATTTTCAGCAGCAAGTCTCATAGAGCAGAGATTTGTTCCTGTTCACTCCCCAGGTGTTGAGGGTGTTTAAAGAAAGGAACATATCTGTTGCACTTTGGGTTGGTCGCTCCGTTCTCTGCTCTTTTTTGTGACATCAGTTACTCCAGACTGCCTTCTGCTAAGGCGGCCTTTGAGAACTTGAGCTGTCCCACTGTAGTTTCAGACCAGGGTTGGAAACCCCCCTGCCTTTCTGCCCTATAAGTTCACCACTCCCTCTTAGGCTGAATTCACTGTTGCTCTTTTTGGTGGCAGGATAACCAATAGTTATGACTGAGCCTGGCTCCGCCTGGGCAATGTCTACAATGTCCACAGCCAGGAGAAGGAAGAAGGTTGATTCCTTGCCTGGATGTACTACCTCATCCCAAGAGAACCTCCTGACTGTGGCATTTTCAGAGACCTCTCAGCCTGATGGAGACAGCAGCATACAGCTCTTGCCCCTTTCTCTAGGTCCACAGCTATTACAGGAGAACCTGGAAGTATTTCTACCCTGGAGACTGTAAACATATTACTGTCCAATGCACTCATGGGATGTTATTTCCAAACATGCTGCCCCTTGTAATAAAAAATTCCCCCCAACTCCATTTGACGAAGAATGAAGCATCAGCATAACAGTGCAGGAACCATTCATGCTATGCAGTGCTTACGTAGTGCTTACGCGTCTCCCACAGCCATTGTGATGTGCAGCTACCCATGGAGAAGGAGCCTCATGTCTTTATTCCTGACAACTGTCAGTCCCTGGAAAATAATCCCTTCCCTCCCTCCTCCTGGAGTCCCAAAGCCAAGCGGGGAGGCTGGGAGCACACGAGCAGGGAAGGAAATCTGCCAACTTCGTCTTTCTCTCTCTCACTCCTTCTTTAGCTGCCTGTGAGGGAAGTTGCAGGAAAATAATGAAATAAAAGCCAAGGCCCAGAGAAAGCTGATTCATCCACAGCCCAGGGCCAGCGGCCGGCTCCAAGCAGAGCTGTAAAATCAATCTGTCACTGCTCACCGCAGTATAGATCAGTGGAGAGATTCTGACTGCAGTGAGGGCAGAGCCCAGCCTCCTCCTGGGGCCCGTTTTCCCCAGCCATGGGACCTGGTTACACCCCTGAGGAAGATGGGCAGATGGGCAGGGGAAGAGTCAGAGAGGTAGAAGGGCTGATCTGCTGGCTCCGTGAGCTGGAAACGCTCCCAGTGAGACTCCCTTCCCTGGCAGTACGCATCGAAGGCAGCACAGGCAGACTGTGTGGCTGCCTTCCCTGCCTGCCTTCCTTCCTCAGACAGGCAAATGACACAAGGGCCAGGTGATGGGGGAGAGGGTGAAATGGCAGTCTGCACTCCCAGCTCCTACTCCCTAGAGGTACCAGCCACATTGAACATTACCTCCAGTATTCCCCAGCCTGGGCACAGAGGGTTAAAAAATCAGTTTTATCATCACCTTTGAGACTCCCAGGTTCTGGGCCATTCTGGGACTTAACAGCTCCCTGGCATATGTTGGAATAACACCAGGGAATTCTTCTAATAAGGTCAGCTCCCTTGTTCACCCCTAACAGCATCTCCAGTCTTAGAGGATGTAGTAGCCCAACAGGGCAGCAGCTGAGCAGAAAGGTGTAAACCGAGGCTGTTCTCGGGGCTGTTTCCATCCCCGTTAAGGGAGCAGGAAGGTCAGGTCTGCCTGGAGGATGATGGTCTCAGAGACATCAGCACAAAAGAATTAGAAGGTGATTATTCTTCCATAGTGCTGGACATAGAGAATGAGGCACCTCTGCAGCTGACTTACGAGTATCTATGACGTCCTTAGGAGGTTTTTTCCTTGGTTAAGTTCTTTTTTTTTTTTTTTTTCACTTGTGAAGTAACAAACAACAGAATCTTTCCAGGGCTTTTGACAAGGTCAGAGCCTCTGCAAAATAAACATGGAAATGAGGAGCCTCTGGACCCTCTGAATGAATCTGCAATGGGACAGCTAAGCATACGGGGCCTGGCTTTGAATCAGATTGAGGACCCATATGTCCCACACTGCTGGGAATGTGGTGCTTTCTTCCGCTTGTCTCTAGGGGCAGTTCTGTTCTGCTGGATTTAAGTATTGTTTCTTGGTCAGTGGGAATATGAGCAAGTAGCATTTGACCCCCACAGGCCCTGGCAGCACAAGGATCCTGCCTCATCACTTCTGAGTTTGGAGTGGATCTGTGCCAGCAGGAGAGCATCTGGGAGACTCATCCTGAACAGACTGCAAGATGATCCTGGAGAAACTCAAGCAGGAACAAATCCTGCATTAATTTGGAATTAGAAATCTTTTCTTCTACTTCAGCACCCTCCAAAATCAGACAGTGTCTGTCCTTGGAGGAGGTAGAGAAAGATGGAAACAAGTCTCTTTTAGCTTTAAAAGAGCTTGGAGGAAAATCCCCATTGTCATAGCCCCCAAAGTGATAAAGGTAAGGAAACTAGAGTTTGTAGTTGCCAAGACAAGCTTCTTTCTCTTCTCATCCCAGGTGGAGTGAGTTGCTTTGGCATTTAATTCACTGGGAACAGGGATCTACAGATGGTTCGGAGAACATCCAGAAGTGTCTTCAGAGCTGCTCAGCTCCTGAATCTCTGAAGAGTGTGTCTGTGTGTGTATATTGTGTATATGTGTGTTTTTTTCCCACTGGGGTTTGCAAGTTTGGAGTAATGGAGTAAGTATATAACAAACTTCCTCTGTGTCATTTACAAAAGGGCTGAGACCTTCTCTGTTTGTACCCAGTGGACCAATTTGGTTCTTTGTACCATCTAGGTGGTGTGTGTGTGATACCTGGGGCTAGTTTTGTAGATGGATCCTTTGCACTTGCTGTCTGGTTTTGAGGGAGGCAACTCATTCCTTTAGGATGATTGATTCTTTGTTCCCTGTGTATGGTACTGGTGGGTTTGGTGTCCTGTCCCTGAGGCTGTTGTATGCACATGAGAGGGCTAGGGCCAGTCCTGTACTTGTTGGATTTGGATTTGTGTGAAGTTATTTCTCTCCCAACAGAGAGAAGAGTGCTTGGGGTGGGGTGGGGAGTGTGTGTGTGGTGTCAAAGGCACTCACCACCCCCCTATAGATCTGCCGGAGTGAGATACATAAAGCAATTACATTTTTCTATACTTCTGCAATAGCTAGCAGGATGGGGAGGTGGACCACAGATGAGCTTCTTTAGATGCAACTGGGCATCACGATATAACACAGTTTATAATACTGCTGCCTGCAGTGGGGTGTGTTTGGCAGAGTAATTCCTCAACAGTTCTTGGGCTGCTTGAAGAAGGTCATTAGTTTTCCATCAGAGGTTACATGTCTGTACCCGTGTGCATGTAAGGGATGCAGGTGGCAGGGTTAGGTGTTGATTTTCCAAGAAGCTGCTGCAAGCATGTTGATATTTATGCTGAGGGGAATGTCTTCACCCTGCTATCGCTTGTGTGTACATTTGTGTGAGGCGGGGGTGCAGATGGTGCCTGTTCAGTTGCAGGTGGAGGTTTCAGAGCATTTCCTTTTGTTCTTGCAACCTCTACGTGTGCCTATGTAAGGGACACAGTCACCTGGCACACGAACATGTGGGTGTGAATTGGTCATGAGTAAGTATAGGTGCTGGAGCAGGTTTCTAACATCAGAGGGACCAGGGGCCAGAAGAGCCTCTGTGCTGGGAGCAGATAGTCTCACAGCGCAAGGGTGGACCTTGAGACATTTCTGAGCAAGATTCTATGATGTGGTTGCCTGGAATAGCAGGAGAGTGGATTGCACACCCCAGGAAGCCAGCTCCCATCCAATGTCCTATGTTCCTAAGTTTCTTTGCAGCTGTTGCGTGTCTGTGCATGTCTGACTGAGACAGGCAGTCCCTTCACAGCTGTGGTGAGCGCGAAGAATGCATCGTGTCCCTTCAGCCGTGGTGTGTGTGTCTGCACGCCTGTGCAGGGATTCTTTCTGTCTAGCTGTCATGGGTGTTTGTGCTTTCTGTGAAGGGCCCAGGGAGTAATTTCTTAAGAGTCACCCTGTGTTTGGTAAGGTGATCTCCTAGCAGGTATTGCCTGTGTGCAATATTTGGTGGCTGAGCTGTGGCTAGCTCCTCAGCACCTGGTGCACATGGATGCTTGTTTCTGGCTGTGGGCAAGCTCTCCATCAGTGACGGCATGTGTGGGTTTGAACACAGGGAGGTGGAAGGTCTTCCCGTATGCTGTTGCATGCATGTGAGGGTATGTGGTTATGCATGACTTCTGAGGAGCTGTTGCATTTCTGTGTGTGGTGATTTGAGGAGATGTATGAAAGGCAGTCTCCCCAGAGCAGTCACATATGTGTGTTTGTGTGTGGATAGGAGGTTTCTCCCACCTCCTGTTGCATTTTTATGTGCCAATTTTCTTAGCAAATAGTGCAGGGACATGTACCAAGGTGAAGTTTCCCACGGTTCTTGCACATACCTGTGTCAGTAGGTGTAGAGCTATTGCGTGCATACGTGTGAGCATGTAGCTTCTCAGGAGCTGTGGCTTCTACCTGTATCGTTCCTAGGAGCTGTTGTATTTTCATATAGGTGACTTGATGCTGAGAAGCTGTAGCCTCTGTGTATGTGTGTGTTTGTATTTGTGATTCACCAGCAGCTGTTGCTTGTGTGTGCTCCTGAGAAGCTGTTGTATGTTGTGTGTAGCTCTTCAGCAGCTGTTGTGAGGAAAGTGTATGTGTGTGTGTGTGTGTGTGTGCAGTTCTCCAGCAGCTGTTGCATGCGTTCTCATGTCTCCGGTGGAGGCGCACCCCTTTCTGCCTGCACCCGAACAGTGGCTGTGCAGGCGAGAGCTCGGATCTGGCTCCATGGGAGAGGGACCTTCGCCTGTCACAGCCTTCCCAGCCGGGAGAAGCGGTGCCGGCTCAGGTCCCACAGCCCTATCAGCCGAGCCTGTGCCGAATTAATCACTCGCGTTTTAAATGCCAATACAGCCCTTTCTGCCTTCTTCCCCCAGTGATGCGGATGCGGCGAAGGCAGCAGGAGCAGGAACAGCAGCAGCAGGAGCAGCAGCAGCGGCAGCAGCAGCAGCAGCAGCAAATCCTCGGGCTGTGCGTGCCCTCCCCGGGCTGCTGCTGCTGTGCCCGGCCGTGTGCGGGGCTGGCCGCGCTGCTTAGGGGCAGCCGGGCATGAGGCAGCTCTGGGGCAGCGCCGAGGGGTGACACAACGTGGGGGATACCCCCCTCCACACACGCTCACACTCACACACACACTCACACTCACACTCACACATATCCGCAGGGCTGCAAGTTGCTGGAAGGCGAGGGGGGGGGCTTTTGTGCCTCCGCTTCGTCTGTGTCATGCCCCGTATGGAAGCCGGGAGCCCTCGCCCCTCCAGAAGCAGGTACGAGTGTGTGTGTCTGTGTGTGTGTGTGTGTGTGTCTGTGTGTCTGACACGCTGCGCGCCTTGTGCAGCCGCCTGGCCGTGGCCGCGGCTCCCCGGTGGCCCCAGCACCTCTCGGAGAAGCGGCTGAGATTGGAGGGGGAGGACCGAGGTGAGGGGGGGAGAAGGGCAGGGTGGCTGCATCGCCTTTCTCCTCCGGGCCGTGCATGCGCTCCCTGGGGGGGTGATGTCTCTGATGTGGGGATGAAGGCAAGGGGTGAGTGCAGGGGAGATGGGGAAGTGGCCGGGGGAGGGGGGTGATGGGAGGGAGAGAGGCTTGCAGACTGGTTTTCCTTTTGGTGTGTGTGTGTGTGTGTGTTGGTGCACTCACTTAGCATCGGGATGCTATATAGGTCCAGGGCTTGCTGCACGCCGCTGGGATTGACTGCTCTGCTGCTATTCAGACCTTGCAAGAAGAGGGGACACACGTATATGATACGTGTATCTGTATGTGTATATATCTGTGTCTTTGTGTGTGTATACTCACCTATGTATACATATAGCTGTAGGTGTATGTATATACTCCCACACACACATGCGTGTGCGTCTAGAGATGCACAGGCATGTGTGCATATTGCCTGCAGCTATGGGATGGAGAAGGAGAACGCCTCATCCCACAGCCCTCTGCTCCCTCTTTGCAAACTTTGTCGAGGAGCCTTTGCAGACGGGGATGTGTGTGTGCCTGTGTCTGTGTGTATGGCGTGTGAGCATTTGCCTGGTTTGGATGTAGGAGAGTGAGTAAATCTCTGCTCTGATTTTACATTGCTCTGCTGGGAGGCTGACTGGCTGCAGAAAAGTCATTGCGTGGTGTCTGTCGGGTGTGAGTGTGCGGTGGTGGCGGGAGCTAGATATTTATGTTGGGGCCCAGGACAGCTACGTGAATGCATATGTACGTGGATATGCATTGCTTGCAGGGTGTCTGTGTGCCCATTTATTTCATCGGAGAAAGCATGCCCACATTTTTATGCATAAGGATCCTCCTGATTTGGGGCATGGGATGGGGGGAGGAGAAGCTGAATGAATGAATGGGAGCAAGAGGAGGGGGAAGGAGGACGCATGGGGGTGGGGGAGAGAGACGAACGGGTGCATCCTATTCTCATCCCAGGACAGGCAGGAGTGCACAGCTGCTGCTGTTCCCATTCCAGAGCTTGGATCTGGCTGGGGAAAGGCAGCATAAATCTGCTAATGCTGCAGCAGGCGGCATATTCAGGAGCTGCTGTGCGTAATGCCCTCTCGAGTGTGTGCTGGTGTGGCTCCCCCCTACCTCTGCGTGCATGTATGTGAGCACTCGTGTGTGTACTGCATGTGTGTATGTGTGTGGAGGCCGGGGTGGCTGTGCACAAACAACATGCTTGCAAACATCCTTGCAAGCACCCAAGGAAGGAGGTGTCGGTGGTGGGGAGGAGAGCATCGCTCATCCGGTGCTGCTGGCGTGTGCATCTTGCGGCCACGCACAGCCCGTGGTCCATTGGCACCCACTCCGGGCTCAGGCAAGCATCTGCTGCTGGGGACCAGTGTGCACGCAAAGTGCAGGCCAGGCGTAGGAGCTGGTCCCTCTCTTTTTCCCCTAAAGGCTGGAAAGCACAACCCTTCTCCCCACCCTGGAGATAGAGAGCTGTAAATCAAGCTATGGAGCCATGAGAGGGTTGCTGAGATTGGAGGATGGGGTAAAGATTATGTAGGGAGTCGAGAGGGGAGGGAGGGGGGTCCCCATGTCCCCGGAGGGGGCCTAGGGGACTGGGGAGCCTGGCTGCATTGCATGCTGTGAGCCAAGGAATTTGTCGAGCGCCGTGAGGTGGGAGGGAGCGGGGGTGTGATGTGGGGGAGCTGGGGTGGAGGGGGAGGATGGGGGCTGTGCCAGGGTTTGAGGGGATTTCTGGTGACCTGCATCCCTCCCCCAACCCCGGTCCCCATACACATCATCACTCCTGGGTCCTGGGAAGCGCAGCCTGACAGCATCACTAATGTAATATTCAGAAGAAGCTTCATTTGCATGGAGCATGCATTATTAATATATTTAAATACAGCCCCCTCTCGCCTCCCTCCTCTGTGCAGGCCGTTCCAGCAGCAGTGAGGAAGCTGCAGGGAGTGGAGGGGTGCTGATGCAGTGCCAGGGGTGAGAAACAGCTACTTTAATCTCCCTGATTTCCCCAGCCTAGGAGCCTTCCACCCCACAAATCTTTTCCCCACTTGCCACCCTCCTCACCCTATTATTTCCTTTGGGAGGCGGTTGGATTTCAGAGCATCCACCCCACAAACCTGCAGATTTGTCTGTATGAAGCAAGCTGCCTTCATTGCTCTTCCTCTATCAAAAACTGTGACACCGAGGAAACAACCGCGGATGCCTGGCTTTTCGCTCTCTTCACCCAGCTTCAGGCAAAGTGGGTATTTGGGAATATGCTGCCTGTTCCACTGTGCTGGTGCAAAGCTAAGCTGTGGAGCAGAAGCTGTTTGGAGGGTAGAGGGAGCATGTGGGAAAGGGGGACACACGGAGGTGTAGTTGTGGCTGGGGGGCAGCGTGTGGTTACAAATAAGAAAGGTAAAATTCACAGGCAGAGGGGTAAGGCAGGAGGGAGGGAAGCATAGCTGTGATGATGTCTGTGGTGTTTGTTCCTACCTGGGTCATGTCAGAAGTGAGATGCAGCTCCAGGCAGAATGCAGCTGCCTCATCTGACCCTGTTGAAGAGTAGTGGAGAGCACTGCTCACCTGGGAAAAAAGCTAGTGGTCACATCAGCGCCTGTTGAAAACTCCCAGTGCTGTCAGCAGCTATGTCAGAAGATATCAGCATGTTTAATAAGAGAAAGAGACCTGGTTGCTCTCTCCCTCACCCCAAATACTGTGGATTTTCCCTTGGTCCCCTGAAAGTGTGGGCCTGGACTAAGATCTTCTTGGGAGGGAGGACAGAGGGCATGCAGAGAACACCTCTGTCCTCACACTCTTGTGAGATGATGAGAGGCACCCTGCTCTGGGAAAGGGATGTGATGTCCCCCAAACACACCTGCAGCACTCACCCATGCCTGAGCACCAAAGTAGGGCAGGAGCTGTTTAGATGCAGAGCAAATGTGCTCAAGGAAAATATTCCCTTTTCTGGTAATCAAAGAAATTTTGCTTTTCTCCTCCACAGAGAGCTGTCCTTAACAGTGCGTGGTTCCAAACTGCTGGCAGGTATGGGGAAAGTTGGAGCTTCCCTGGCCACACTTTGGGTTCTGCTGGTGGGGATTGTCCAGGCTGATCACGATGCTGAGTTGCAGCGAGTCCTTGAGCTCTCTTTGGGGTTCTGCATGGACAGAGTTCAGTGTCCCTCGATGCTTTTCCATGTGGGTAGAGGGGGGAAGGAGGATATGGAGTTAACCCACTGAAGGGATGCAGTCTGAACCCGTGGGGGGCACCTCCTCTGCCGAGGGGATGTGAAATACTCTTTTGGGGCTGGAAGGAGAGAATGCAAAGCTCAGGGAGAAGGCCAAAGGGCTGTGACCCACCTCCAGCCCTTTCTCTCTGCTGGGTCAGGATGGGTTTCCTGCAGCTGTGAACCAGATGAAAGCTGTATTTAAAGCCCCAGATAGAGTCAAGCTTGGTGCTCGGGAGATGACAGTGACTGTGGGACTGCTGCTGTGTTTGCTCCAGTGGTAGCAGTTACAGCTTCACTTTAGCAGAGCTGCATTTGTGTCCCGGCTTTCCTGTGCTCCCCAGCCAGTGTTAGGTTTGTGGCTTGCTTTGCTATTCCCTGATCTCTTCTTTAAGGCATTATAGCAGTTCTTTGGGTTGCCTGGGAGCTCAGGGGTACCTAGCCATTGCCTGAGATGAACCACCTTCCTCACATAAAGGGCTGACCAAATAATTTTCTGTCACTGAGGAGAAATGACCTCATTTGCTCAACATTCGTAAGCCAAGAGGAAATCCAGTTCTAGCTGACCAGCTGAGGTACAGAAGGAGGGAAGGGCAGTTGTCACTCTTTCCGCAGCATTATAAGGAGTGGGAAAAAAGCTATTAGGAGCTAGGCTGGGATGAATGACTTGATGGGTTTGGTCTCTACATGTCGCCTCTTGCATGAGGCATGAGTCTTTAAGGTTCTCAGGCAGCCCTGGTTTGGGTAGACACAGTGGCTACATGGTGCCTTATAACACAGCACCAAATGCTGTGGAGATAGGCACAGAAGCAAAACCTTGTAGGAGAATATGTCCTGCTGTTGAAGGTGAGGCCTATCCATCCTCCTGTGCTGACCCAGCTGATGTGCTGAGGCCATTTCTTCCCATCTACAGTCACCTCGGGGAATGCATCTCCAATTTTTCAGCCCTTTAGCATAGAATTTTGTTTCAGTCGATGCTTTGAGGAGTTGATGGTGCAATGTGAGTTTCACAGAGGTAAGAAGATGTGTCTAGGGGCCAAGAACCAATGTTCTGCCCTACACAGAGACACCCCCACACAAGGTAATCACCCATCTGGTTTTGGAAAGCTGTAGAGAAAGAACTGTTTGCAGGAAACTGAGGGTCCTTTTGACTCCTGTGGGCATCAGTCTAATGGCACAGAGATGGAGCAAATACTGCTGTGAGGAAGGATCACCAGTAACATTACTTGGAGAGTCGGTCACAAAGTAGCAGGAAGGATCCCTAACTTGGCCACCACTGGCCTGTGAGGAAGTCCCTTCTCCTCTGTACTCCTCAGCACTCACCTCACTTCTGAGTGGCTTAGATGATGAGCTAATATAGCGGAAGGCGCTATAGATGTACACACTGTGTCTCAGGATGGTGTACAGGCTACCAGTTGCCTTAAGGCAAGGTGTTTGTATTTGTTCTTCCCATGGCTCATGTACTCAATGTATAGCCCAGATGGGTCAGAGCTGCCTGTGCGTTTTTAGGTTATTATGAAGACTCCATGAGCTATCCTTCCTCTGGGAACATTGGTTTATGCATGAGAACATGTGTGTTTGTGAACAGGGAGAGAACCATTTTCTGCTAGGCTTTGTCTGTCCTCTTCTCTTGTATGCAGAGGTTACATCTGTGCGTGCACAAAGTCTGTGTACATCATTCCTTCCTCAGCTTCATCTGTATTATCCAGATACATGTGTTGCTGTGTGCATTTGTGTATATTCCTGTGTATGTAGGTTTATTTGTGGAGTGAGCATGTGTACGTGTGTGTATATGTACCTTTTCCATCTCCTGAACTTTGTCTCCTTTTGAGATGTGTAAGTATGTCAGTGTTTGTCATTGTGCACCATGTTCAGCTGGAGGACATCCATCCTACCCGTCCATGTATCTTCTTCTCCCCACCTCTCATGAATCTACTTCTTCCTCTCCCTGGGGAGAGGTCCAGTGCTTTAAGAGGTAGTCTAGTGTTGCATTACCTGTGTGCCACATGTATGAAGTGAGTTAACTTTCCTGACATCTGTGTACTCAAGTACATCCAGAAACATCAAACCTTGAAACATAAGGGAGGCAGAATTTGCATTATTTCCAAAGCTGTAGTGAGACCAGTCTGGAAAACCTGGCATTCAAACCTGGGTGCTACGCTATCTAAAGGAGGGTGATAAATTGGAGGGAATTCAGGGAAGAGCAACAAAAATGATAAGAGGGCTGGAGGGACTTATTTATGGGGAAAGATTAAAAGAAGTAAATATGTAGAGCTTGGCTAAATGATGATGTGATAACAGTTTACAAGTATTTGAGGACTGTAAATGCCAAGGAAAGGAAGAGATAATTTAAGGTGGCAAAAGATGGGCAAAGTCAGAGGTATGGGAAGAGGCTGAGCAAAGAGGAGAATATTTGGCTGGCTCTGAGGATACATGAAAGCTTCCTTGTGTGAATGCTTAGACCAACTATGAAAGGTTTATGGCGATGCAACTACTATGCACATTTATGGAGATGCAACTGCTGTGGCAGGCTTATGGAGATCCAACTACTTGCAGCAAGGAAATATATGGTGGCAAAAAGAGGTGGAGGGAACAAGCTAGACTTGGCCAGTGGTAGAGATGGAGTGATCTGCAAGGCCTCTTCTTCATATGCAGCATTGATAGGAAAATTTTGAGAGATGTTTGATTGTCTTTCACTTTTATTGATTCCCTGTCTCACATTTGGGGAGAACATTCAGACACTGTTGTTGAGGGAGCAGAGAGGTGGTACAGGAGGAACGAGTAAATGGAGGCTGATGGAGGTGGAGGACATTATTCCCTCAATTTCTCCATCCTCTGTGGTTGGAGAGGTAGTCTAGGAAACAGACTTGTAGGAAGTGCCTGCAGGTGAAAAGGGACTTTGCCACAAGAGCCTTCTAGGTGGCTACAGGCTGAACCTACCAAAGCAAGTGGTTCCCCTACCTTCCAGATAAAGATGGCTTGGCATGGGGACAGTGGGTTCAGGATGGTTATACTTCCCTCCTCTGAATTCCTAGTCACAGATGGTCCAGAATTGGGACAACAAGGTCAGAAGGATTAACACCCCTCCCTTTTTTCCCCATTGCAGTCACAGGCCAGGAAAATTGAGTCAGATCATAATAAAAGGATTAGTGTGGAGAGGCTGCCGTGAATAGAGTGAAAGACAGGTCAGGGAAATGGAAGGGAATTCAAGGGGGCTGGCCCTGTTACAGATGGTCTGCTGAAAGGGCTCTGTGTTTATCAACAGGGAAAGGGGATTTGGTCTTAAAATGTCCGGAAAAAATATCGAGGGGGCTGGCACTCAAGCACAGATGTTATTCCTAGCAAGGATCTGTACTGGGATGACTGGCTGAGATGACCTTAGACCCCTTTTGCCCTTTAGGAGAGAGGGGAAAAAAGGTCTTTCTTGGAATGGGATCTGTTGTTTGTTCCCTTGTCCATCCATCTCCAATATGATCTAATGCACCAAAATGATATTATTACTCATAGATGCTATTTATCTGTGACTTTGGGTTCAGCCTGGCTATAAAAAGCCATAAGAACCTCAGAAGAATCCTATTGAGCCAGATCTGAGACCCTTCTAGTCCAGTATCTCCAACAGTGGCTGAAAGAGGGAAGAGCATAAAGATGAGACAGCTGTGTAGGAGCACTTCCTCTGAACACTCTTTCAGGCTCTGGTGATGCGTGGTTGAGGGACTTTGTACTAGAAGACCTGTCATACATTTCATAGTCTATGGATTTGTTTCTTCCCTGAATTTGTCCAGCCAATTTTTGAAGTCAGGTGAAGTTTTAGGATTGAGAAAATCTCATGGTACGAAGTTCTGCAGCCTAAATGTGCAGTGTGTAATGCAAGACTTCCTGTCGTTTGTCTTAAACTTGTTATTTTCTGGTTTAATTTCCTGACCCTTGATTCTTGGGTGGCAAGAGACAGTTAACACTCATCCCCTCTACCCTTCCTGTGTCATCTGCAGTTTTATAGACCTGTGTTATTTTGTGGTCTCTATTGTCTCTTTTCCAGTAGCCCTTCACCTTTCATCTTCCTGCATCTGTCAGCTGCCTCTTTCTCGACTGCAGCAGTGCAGCTTTGTAGTGACAGAAGGACATGAGGCATTGCTAGGTGGGAAGTGACATTGCAGAGAAGAGCTGGGCCAGGTCCCACACAGGTGAAGACTTTTGTGTCAGCTGCAGTGACATGCTGTAGCAGAAGGTGAAGAATGGATGTCAGCTTTGGTAGGAGTTGGGACTGGTCACTACAGAGCGAGTGAGTGAATTGAAAAGCCAGAGGTGATGGAGATTCAACTGAGGCTCTGGCAGATGTTCTGAAAAGCAGATTGACAATGAGACAGTCTGTAGACACAAGGGTCTTGGGAAAATATGGCTTGGATATTCTGCTGGTGTTATGGACAGTAGAGGAGGGTGGGAGGAGAAGGTTAGAGGACGTGGACTGCTTATGAGGAGACTCTCAGGCGTAAGCATTACACAGGGACGTCTTCACCCACTTGGAAGAGATACCCGAGAGACAATTCCCAGGTCAGGCCTAAGCTCTTCTATGGCAGATTGAGAGATTCAACGACAAAACCCTTGCTGAAATTAAGACATTCTCATATTTCCTGGTTAGCTGAGCCCCTCAGCCAGGTGATGGAGAACAGATACATGAAAATGAAACATCAGCCATCTTATGAGTGGATGTCAAACAGAATAGGACCAGAGGGAGGAAACAGGTTTATGCCAGCTAGAAAAAAAAAAAGCCTTGGTGGAGTGCAGCAACCTTACAGCATTGGATGGTATAGAGGAAGAAGAATGTGCCCTCAGTAGCCCTGATCAATGTGTCTTACAGAGAAAAACTGTTCTGATTAACCTTTGAATTAAAGGCTGTAGAGAATGAGGTAAGTGGTGGAAAGTCTGCTTAGATGCTGTCAAATGTGACCTAAGCCAGGCCAGGACAAGCACCAGAGAGAGTGAGGGATGGTCATGTCAGCAAGGGGACGAGATGAGGGGAGAGGTTTGGTGTGAAGGAAGGGGCAAGGGATGAAAGCAGAAAAACCTGAACAGCATTGGAAGGAGAGACAGTGGTGGTGAGATCTCTGTAGCAGCCGTCTATGCCTCGAGATTTCAGTCTCTGCTCCTCACAGGATACCTCTCATGGGGCATGGAGCTCTTTTCCAGTCCTAGCAGCCAGTTCCTAGCCTGGTCACAACATGGGACAGTGCAGCTGCCTCGCTATTCCTTACAGACCAAGGAAGGTGGTGGGGCACGTTGTATTACACCAGGTGTGTATAAAGCTTTTCTGCCAAAAATCAAGTGTGGAAATGGCACGGGAGAAGGTATTTTTCCTGCCTCCTCCCTTGCTTTCTACCCTTTTCTTTCTTCTGCCTCCTGCCCTGTGCTTGTTGTAACCTTTCTTCCCTTCCCTGTCTGCTCATCTAACACCAGCTGCACCCTGTGTCTCTGTTTGTTTTCCTTTAATCCGTGTGATGCATCAGTGACAGACCCCCACTGTAATTTTTTATATCAAACCCCTTTATCTTGAATTAAGCAAGGTCAGAGGAAGCATCTGAAGGCATCAGTTGTATTTTCTGTCTCTGCCTCAGAGCAACTTATAAGGACAGCTCAATAGGATTAGTAGAAAGCACAAGACTGGACAAATGGATTTGGCAGGGGCTGGCTGGTGGGCCTGGGGGAGACGGAGCTGCTTACTGTGCTATGAAGTGGGAGAGCTGGGCTCTGCTCAGGGCCTCCACCGTTGCCTGCTGTCCGCTGTGCCTCTGGGTACGTTAAAACAGCTGGGCTGATGTTAAGCACAGTCCTGACGCTGCCCTGGCACCGAGTAGCCTCAGCCAGCAGCACTGCTCTCTGCTAAGCAAGGCTACTTAGCGCCGGCCAGGTGCTCCAGGGCCAAGGCACAGGGGATCACTCTGTGCTTCAGGGATCACTGCCCCCAGTGCAAGCCTCTCTGCAGAGCCTAGAGGGACGTGCCAATCTCAGCAGAGCGATGTGCAGCTGGAACAGTGTGGCTCAGGCCTCAGGAACAAGCCAGGATGTGATTCCCTGCGGTCACAGGTCCCTGTGGCAAGCTTCCAGCTCTCTCCCCAGCCTGCTGGGTGCTGCTGGAGGTGTGAATTAGCAGTCCAGAGGGGCTGCCATTAGATGCTGCTTCCTTGGCTCAGCTTCTTATGCTTCCCTCTTGCCCTGTTTTGTTTTAGGCTTTTGCAAGTACATGTTTTAGAATAAAGGCTCATGGGATGACAGAAGGGCAGTCGGCCATACACCCAGCCTGGCTGGCACGCTGTGCAGCCCTGACCAGCTTGTGACCTTTGCTCCACTAGTGTCTCAGTGCTGCTGGCAGCACCAGTTCTCTCCTCCTCTCACCTGGGGTGTCACCTTCCTGAGGAGTCTCTGGTTCTGCCTGGGGTGGGAGAGGGTCTGCACCACACTGCCCCTTCACTTGTGCTGACCAAGCTGATTTGACCAGCCACTTGAGCACCCAGCCGTCAGCCTGTCCTGAGAGGGACCCATCCCTTCACCACTGCACAGTGAATCTACACCGAGCAGGAGCCCCAGTCCATTTGTTCTCTGATCCCACAGGTGCCTGCTTTCCTCCTTCACCTGAACCCCCTCTGTCCTGTCCTGTGTTCACAGTGTACTGGGACTCAGTGATCAGAAAGGAGACTCATGAGGGCACATCTTCCCCAGCTGCCACAGCCTGTTCCCCATCAGGCAGACACCCCTCCTTGCACATCTCCTTCAAGGGCACCCCCCCGTCGTGTTATTCTATATGCACACATATGGCAGCATGAATCAAGCATTCAAGGGAATAGAGATTCACAAAATCTTGAACTTGCTTTCCCAAGCCTCCCAGAAAGATGGGATGGCTGGATCAGCCAGGGACATGACTGCTCCTCCCCAGTGCAAGGATTTCCCTCACAGGACTTGCTACACCATCATCTTGTCATTAGCAGCCCTTCTCCCAAGGAGATGAAGGGTCTCTCTGGGATCCTGTTTCCTCTCTGCCATCCTCCTGCACCAGCCTGGCCGTACATCCCAGGGTTTGTCTTCAGTTTGGGGCACCCCAGCCCCGCAGCGTGTGCTGCCCGTGGGGGAAGCTCACGCCGTTTCCACACAGAAGAGGATTTGCATGCATGGTCGGGGAGAGACAGCCTGGCCTGTTTATTCTTAATGGTCCGTATTATCTCCATTAATAACGCCACCTCTGCCTCACATGCTAATTAAGGCTCAAGATTGTTAATGTAATAGGGAATTTGGGCAGAGACCACATAAGACTGGCTGGATTAAGTTAACCTTCTGGACTGTTAATGGATCTCCTGGAGGGGCATTTCTGCCTAATGAGAATCCATCTTGAATGGTAATCAGGGGCTTGCTCTCTGCGCTGGTGAGGCTGCAGGGCAGGACGTGGGGAAGGCATTGGCAGGAGCTGTTTGTGAATCCAAGGACGAAAGAGAAGGGTGAAGGGTTGGGGAGGGATACCTCGAGATGAGGGAAGAATTGGCCTGAGTGGAGTAGTGATGCTGCATGGGGGAGAGCCCCGAACTGAAACTGAGTCTGGTCCCATGCTTTTTGTGGTGGGCATTAGAATATTAATACAAAGGGCTATTTTTTCCCAGTCATGACTGACAGCAGTGAAAAGGTCACCCAAACTGCCTTAGCATGAGCAGGACTCCTCTCTAGGGACAGAAAAACTCGAAAGATCCTGGCCTGGCTCCTGGAGACATGTACCCGTGGGTCATCGCTGCTGCTACCCGGCAGACCAGTGAGCCAGACTTTCCCAGCCTGTCTTGTATGGTGTGAGGAAAATGTCCTGGAAGGAATCTGGCACTGAGCACTCTTACATGTAAAGGGTCCACTGCCTTGCTGGGGAGCAACAGGGTGAAAGGCTGGGTCTCTATTCAGAAGAAACCTGGGGACAAATTAAAGGGGACAAAATTTTGCTTAGAGTGAATAGGTTTGGGTGAAGTTTGGGGATATCACAGATTGCAGTTGAAGCAAAATAGATGAAGCCTAAGTATTAGTCTGCATTTTTGAGGCAAAACTGTATGATCTTGTGCCTGGATGAAACTGGGTCTTGCTGGGAGCCTGTGAAACCTTCCGGGAAAGGCGTACTTATTCTCACATCTGGCTCCTGTGTGCTAGTTTTGTACTCCAGAGGGAATAGGTGTGAAGTGGGTTGTAGGGCAAAAGCAAAGCCTGAAATGGAGGCCAGTTGTTTGCATTTCAGTTTAGGGAGCTGAGTAATTTAGATCAGTCCCAGAACAAACATGTAGAGCTCAAGGTAGGGTGTTTGGGAGGAATGCAGTGGTCTGCAGAATTGGTTAAAGGAATAAAAAAATGTTTCTGGGGATTTCTTCTTGCTCATCTCCCACTGCCCAGGAGGTGCTGCAAGAGGGCAGGCTCTGTCCTTTGGATCCTAGCCTGGAGGTTATTCAGTACGTGTGGGATCTGACCGAAGGTTTAGCCTTCTGCTGTGGGAGCAATAACAGAGGAGCTAAGACGTGTTGCTTTGGTTCCAGAGGTGTGAGTTTGAGCTGTGCTGACTGCAATGTGTGCAAAATATTTCTTCCACCAAACTCAACTGTGGGTAATTCTGGCTGGGGAACTGAAAGTCAGACAGATATCGCTGTAGCTGCAGGAGCCTCTCTCTATTCCCCTGCTATAGGGACTGCTGTCTCCTAACTATAACCTTGAGCTGCCTTGCCTGAGCCGTGTCAGCTTTAGATGACCCATGACTTGGATGTGAGCCATGACTGGTCTGTAGTTCTCAGGGTTTGTGGGTAGAGGTTTGTGGGTTTGGGTGAAAGTTTGTGGGCTTGGATGAAGGTTTGTGTGATTGTGATTTAGTTCCTGGGGGTTGGAAACGGATAACAAGGACATGGAAAGGGAACAGGTCCAGCTCAGGTTGCTCAGCAAGGTTTTTCTTCACTTTCTGGCTCTTGGTATGGGAAAATACCAAGGAACTGCAAGGAAAGGAGTTCCCTTGTTGTGTGTTGGTGTGTGGGAGTTGGTTCCCAGGGCAGAGTATGCTGCTGCCAGTGAGCAAGGGGAACTGAGGGAAAGTGAGAAAGGAAAAGCAGAGACCAGGAGGAGAGGCAGTGCAAGAGCCAGACGGACTGCTCCACCCAGAGAGGGATCCTATCCTTGCAAACCTGTACATGCACACAGCACTTGCACATTTGCCATCGTTTCATGCAGTACTCAGAGCATTGCTTTCACAAGGATGCTCACTCTGCAGCTGTGCAGCAGCACGCTAGTGGCGCACAGAGGCATAAATGCTGCCACATACACACAAGACAACCCACAGAGGACACATCGCTCTCTGGTGGCACCTCACAAATGCACCAATGTTTTCAGGAAAGGGTGTGATTCGCACACATATGCGCTGTTCACCCTATAGTACAGCACTTGGCTGCACACATGTACAAGTACACATTCCACATATTGATACCTGGAGTCCACTGCCCACTTGCACAACACCAACACACAGATGGTCACCAGAGGCCATACATTTCTGCACAGCCATGTGCACACATGACACTGCATTGTCCATATTGCCCCCTTTCAGCATTATCCCACACAGATGGACTCACTCACGGCAACAGTGACAAACACACTTGTTTTTGTATCTACCAGGTCTCCTTGCTTGCCGGCTCAAAACTGGCAAAGTGAAGGTGAGGAAAAATGCATCCCTTTGAGATGAACAAGGTGGACATAGAATCATAGAATCATAGAATATTTAAGGCTGGAAAAGACTTCTTAGATCATCGAGTCCAGCCTACGACCTACCACCACAACCCAGCTAAACCATGCCTCTAAGTGTGGCATCTAGTCTTTTTTTGAACACCTCCAGGGACGTTGACTCCTCCACCTCCCTGGGCAGACCATTCCAGTGTTTAATAACCCTTTCTGTGAGGAAGTGCCTCCTAATGTCCAACCTAAACCTCCCCTGGTGCAGTTTCAGGCTGTGCCCTCTTGTCCTGTCACAAATCACCTGAGAGAAGAGCCCATACCCCTCCTGTCTACAACTTCCCTTCAGGTAGTTGTAGAGAGCGATAAGGTCTCCCCTGAGTCTCCTCTTCTCCGAGCTAAACAACCCCAGCTCCCTCAGCCTCTCCTCATAAGATTTTCCCTCCAGTCCCTTCACGAGTACACATGCAGACAGACATATACATCCCTCTTGACTCCTCTTTGCCTTAATTTTGTTCCCCTTTTTCCTTTGTTTAGCCAGTCATGGTGCTTCTTCCTTGTCCCTGAAGCACAGGAGCAGATAGTTTGGAGGCCAGTTTAGGATGATGGTTCCCATTCCCACTAGTGGCTCTCTTCAGGTGCTTAGCTCCGTGTCACGTATCTCAGAGATGAAGATCCTCCTTGTGTATCCACACACGACACCTCTGTGTTACCTCTCAGGACCTATTAGAAACCCTGTGTCCAAAAGCCTCTTTAAATTGCCCTCATGACCGTACTTTAACCCAAGTAGCACTTCAAGCTGTGGTGGCTTTTCCAGGGTCAGTAGCATCTGTTAGGTTTGACCACATGAGGCAACTCCATCTCCACTCTGCTCTGTACATGTGCCTTGCTGAGGCCCGGAAGACTCTCTTACTTGTTCCCTTTCAGCCTGCATTATTCATCTCCTGTAATGCACAATGGATGTTTGTGGGAAGAGGGATGCAGGTACAATTGAGCATAGTGCCAAGGAGCAGACATTCCTTCCAAGCTGAAATTGCCTGAGTGCATGGGCCAAGTCCAGCTGAGAAAAGCGAAATTTTTACTCCTTCAAAACACTTCTGAGAAGTGAGTGGTGGTAGTGGTGGCAGTACAGAGGAAGAGGGGGTCGTTTGGAGAGGTTGAAGTGATGTTGAGGGTTTCGCCACAGGTTTCTTCTGGCTCTGCTCATGCTGTTGCACTGGTATGAGTGTGATGTGTGTGTGTGTGTTAAGGTGGGAATGCTCTGGGAGAAGGTGTGAAGTAGGTGGCTTTGAGCAGTAGAGAGCGTGCATGCCTGAGTAAGGGCAGGGAAAGTGTACTTGCATGTGCCCGGGAGGGGGCTTAAGGGTGTTTGCTGAAGAGCTCTGGAAAGAGGGTGCTGGGGCACATGAGGTGTGGGAAGGCAGGGAGTTCCTGGAAGAGGCTGTCACAATGTACTCTTCACTGGCTTACACTGAGGTGTGTCTGTATGTATTCAGAGCCCCTGCCCATCCAATAGCACGGACAAGAACTTGTGAGGTTCCCTCCATTTTCCCTCTGTGTGGCTGGGGCTAGATCTGACTGCAACCCCTGCACTCCCTGTGTCCAAGACACCCCTGTGCCACTGCCTATGTGTCTGTGGGCTCTTCCTTTTGTACCTGTGCCAGTATCTACTGCTCCAGTCATACCAGTACAGCCACTGACCACATGCCTGCAGTTGCACCCACACCCAGCTGGTCTTCCCACCCTCCTAAAAATACCACGCTTTCCCATGCCTTTCCCATTTCCCAGGGACACGCAGATACGTGCTTGCCCTGATGCCCAACCTTGATAATCTCCATCATCAATAGCAGTGTCTCGCTGTGACACTGCTGAGCTTGTTAAACAAACCTGGCAGAGTGCTCGATGTGCTGCCCCTGCCTGGTGCTGAGCCATCTCTCTTTCCCTCGCCCCTTCTTACCCACCTTGTGAATTTCCTTGTCTCTCCTGGGGCCTAAGGGAAGCTGACACCTTCCTGGCCAAATCTCTGCCTCCCATATGGGTTTATGTACTTCACCATGCTTAGGTTTTGCAGTCACATCCCCTGATATCAACCAATGTATCAACCAATATCAGAGCACTCAGGGCTGGTGGGACCTTGCAGTCTTCTTTGCATGCCATTTATGCTCATCTAAAACCAGAAGAAAGGAGAAAAGGAGGAGGGGTGAGTGTAGATTCTCTTACAGGCTTTCTGCTCCAAAGACTTTGAACCCTGGAGCTGCAACACGTGTCAGTGGACAGATACACTGGCTTTGGTAGGATATGGTAGAATGGGCAGAACCTGAGAAAGTGAAAAAACCTAGAAGATCTCAGAGATGGAGACAGTTTAAGCAGAGCTGACGTGTCAGTAGTACATATATGCGCGTACACGTGCACCCATGCAGCTACACAGAATAATACAGCTGTCTCCAAAGTGAGTTCCAGCTTCATAACTTTCAAGGATGTCATTTTTTTCTGTGTGAGAGACGCTGGCTGCCTGCATTTCATGTGTAGTTAGTGTTTGTCTGCCCGTGTTGAATGTTGATGAGTATTTGTGTTTTCCAAGTGACAGAATATGGCTGGTGTTTGATGATGCTGGGGCTAGCGTTTAGGATCCAGAAGGATGGTGTGCCACTGTGTGGGCTGAGCTAGGTAGGTAACAGTATCTGAGGCGATCAGTTTGTATGCTGCAGGCAAGTTGTAAGCCTAGGATATTTGTATGTGATACGTAGCCAGTGGTGCTTGCTTGGCTTACGTTCCTAAGCACGTGAGGATGTTTTATGAGCTTTTGCTTTCTTATAGATTTGTGCATTATGATATGCTGGTGTGATGCTATAGATGTTTGTGTGTCTGTGTGCACGTATTCACATGGCACTTTTCCTGGTTTTTGATACGGACGTGAACTTAGTAAACTACGTGCATTTATGACAGTTACATATAAGTGATCAGGAGTTTGTGTGTGGTAGGTATGTTCAGATATTCAATATGCATTTGTGCAGTGGTCGGTATTCACTCTGCTGTAAGTAAATATTTTAGCAGTTGATGTGTTTGTGTGATTGTTGCCTGAAGTATAACGTATGCTTGTTAATACAGCTGTGCAACCTTGTCGGTAAAGGATGTATGTGGAGAAGCCCCTCACCCTTTGGAGGGACCCTGAAATTTTACGGGATGTATGCGAGGTGGTGCGTGGGGGTACAAAAAGGCTGATGAGTGTGTGCGTGAGCGTGTGTACAGCATCTGCGTAGCAGCCTGAGTGTGAACTGTATGCTTGCAGGGAGAGTGCTTGGGAGATGTGCTCAGGGTTGGGAGGTGGAACGGCTGCGTGCGTGCAGCGGCGTGTGTAAGCACACTTCACCTTCTCCTGATGTGGCCCTTTCAGCACCTTGCTCTACACTGGGCCAGGTGCTGTCTCCTTTCAGTGTGCACTGGGACAGGCTCTTCAGATACAGGCCATCCTCTTTCCATCCTTTAAATCTCTTTCTGTCTGTCTGTCTGCTCTGCTGCCTGTGTCCAGTTGTCTATTCCCACAATCACCAATACACCCTGACTAGCTCACACCCCACGCTGCCTGTGGACTCAGCAGCTGTGCATCTCTCCGTCCCTCCCACACACACACACATTCACACACACACACACACCCTGGATCTTCATCTGTGGTATATTCAGTTGCCATTGGAAACCTAAGAAAGAAGTGAATCTACCCTCCAAGTCTTAAGCTGGTGATTTTTTTTCTTTTTTTTTTTCCCTCCCCTTTCCTCCTCTCCTCACAGAAGGCGAAGTCGTTCGCAATGAATCCATGGCAGCTTCAATCGAGCGATGAGCTGGAGCACCTACTCGGAAGCCACTCCTTGATGTGACTGAAGAGAGGCCTTTCCCAGCACTCGCAAAGGAGAGCAGAGCCCTGGATTTACATCCCGCACACCCAGGCACCCCCAGCACAGGCACCGCGAGGTAAGCCAACCTCCGTAGCTCTGTCGGTGCGCCTCGCTCCATCCTTCCCTCCCGCGCGTTGCTTGTTCCCCAGAGGTGCGAGGGAGGGGAAAAGCAGGGGTTTCTGCTGTGCTGTGAACAAAATCTAGGCTTTCATCACCCCCCCATCCCCCCCAGTAATGGAGAGCTGCTCCCTCCCCTCCGGCCCCTTTTCCTGGCAGCTCTGCAGGCGTGTGCAGGGAGGGCTTGTTTGCAGAGCGGCAGGCGAAGCGCTGCGGGTCCCCCGCACGCAGTCCTGAGTGCGTTCGGCTCCTTTCTCCTGGCTCCCTCGGCACACACCTGTCTGCTCTTCTCGTGGTGGTGTTTTCCTCACCCTCTCCTCTTTCTTGGGAGAAGAGGCAGCTGGGCTGAGGCTGCAGCAGCGGAGCAGCAGGCTGCTTTGGGCAGCAGTACGGCTGGGCTCCGCCGCCCTGGCCTGGGTCCCCTCGGGGATGCAGCTTGCAGCAGAGCCAGAGTGGGCATCATGCTACCAGGAGTGGGGCATGGGGGGTGGGGGAAGCTTCCCTCTTCATCTCACAGATATTTTGGGTATCCTGGTTCCCCACAGAGGGTATTGGCCTCCATTTCCCAGCCTCCTCTGAATACCCAGCCCAGCCTGCCACAGCTTTTGGGGTGATGGGTGTGCTCTTTGTCACTGCTTAGCTGCTGTCCCCTGGTGCTCCTGCCAGGCTGGAAGGGATGTTTTCCTGCTGGAGACAGTGTGTTTCATAAGCTGGGAACGCTGTGTGCCCTGCACAGGCCCTGTACTGAGCCTGACCCATTTTGGGGCGCAAAGCTCTTGGGAGCACCTGAAAGGGCCTCCTGCCACCCAGGGCTGCCCTTAGTGCCCCTTTTCTCAGCTCTCCGTGGGGAAGGCAGGAATTTCCATGCCACGTCTCTCTGCTGCTGGAGCTGCTGCAGTGTGGGGATGGGAGTGGGGAGCAGATGTTTCTCCCATTGCCTGGGCAGGCCCTGATGTGCTGCTGGTCCTTGAGGAGCACAGACATGCTTGGAGATGCCTTTCCTCACAATAAGAGCCTATACTGCTGGCAAGGCAGCGGGCAGAGGGCATCCTCAGAGGAGTGGATTTTAGAGGGAAGGTTTGGGGATTTGCACCTGCCAGTCTGTCATTTCAGACTCTACACAGACTCTGCCAGACTTTGGGGCTGCTGCACTTCTCCGAGGGGAAGGGGCTGGCAGGGGCTGCGCTGCTGCGCATCCCTAGCAGTGGTGCTGATGTGGTGTCCCCTGAAGGAGGTGATGGGTTACTAATTTCTTCCTGCCCAGGTCCCACCTGGTGATGCTGACAGGTGCATCTTCCAGTGCGTCTCCCTGCTGCCACCATGGGACTCTGCTGTCAGCCCTCCCCGGCTGCATTTTCTTGATGGCCTCTCTCCAGCTACCCTGACTCCTACCCTCCCACCCGAACTGCCAACTTCAGCTTCTCTCTGGTGGTGCCATCTGTTTTTCTTCCTCTTTTGGGGTACCCCTGAGCCCTACTTTTCCCTTTTTCAACAGCACCCCTTCCTCACTCCCTCTCCAGCACTTCCCATTCCTCATGACCCATGCTGGGCAGGAGTAGCTTTGGGCAGCCTCAGGAAGGGCCGATGTTCCCCGGTGGGATCATTTCTGGAGGCTGCTGCCAGCTGACAATACTGTGAAGTGATCTTTTCCCCTGTGGTTCACACCCTTCAAGTGCGCGTGTGTGTGTGTGTGTTGCGGGTGACAGAGTGACTGTAGCGTTGTTGATGTGTGACTCTTGCCCTCAGCCAGGGCCTGGCAGGGAGCGTGACCATACAGTCACACTCGGTTTCATTATCGGGGAGTTTGCGGAAAGCAAGCTCTTCCCAGATGGGGCTTCTGAAGCCATTTGGCATTGGTTAAATTCCTTAGCCCTCATAGGACATGGCTTTGGCACTAGCTCAGGGTGGACAAGACAATAAATCCAGCTCTAGGGAGCTTGGTACTGGGTCAAAACTGCTGCAGCTACGTGGTAGAAAATGCTGATCCAGGACGAACTCGCTCTGCTGCTTCAGATTTGTTTAGAAAACAATGTTGGCTTAACTCTGCACTGGCAAGGTTTATGTTGCATTGGGTATTATGTGTCTGCACAACTCTAGCTTGATTTTGGCTCGAGTGTTGTTTGTCCTTCCACATCTGGCACAAGCTCCGAATCGTGTGTACTGTGGCTAATTTGATGGATGCAATTACATGCTTTAGCCAGCCTGGTTCAGTCCCTCGTGTTGGGCAAGCCAGTTCAAAAAAGGGTTGAGTTACAGTCTTTCTTTGCAGGGAGCAAGCCATGTCCCACACCAGGCAGCTGCCCTCCTCTTTCAGGATTTACAGCTGCCCTTGTCTCCCAGGTGTCTTGAGAAGTGATGCATGGTGAGGCAGAAACTCTCTAGCTTCATCTCGCCTAGTACTGCCCGAGGTATATGTTGATACTAGAGAGACAAGCACATCCTCTGGCTGGTGGCCATGTGTCTCCCCATCAGCTCTCCCCAGGGGCTTTTGAGCAGTGTCCTGCATGGTGCATGTTGCCCTGGAGAGTGTATGCACGGGGATGAGATGATAACAGCAGCTGGGAGGAGGGCAGGCATTGAGCTGAAGAGGAAGGGGAGGGAAGCGTTGTCTCAGCAGGATGATGTTGCTCTCTAGCCCTGACCATCCTGCAGCCCCGTGGTCAATGCACAAGGCTTGGGTGATGCATTATCATTCCTTGTAGGCTCATGTTGGCAGAAAATGGGGTTGCACCATGGGCAGGAGCAGAGACAGGCCCATTGGAGGCAGGTGCTCACTTGGGACAGAGTACAAGCGCAAACCCTGACTGTTACACTGCAGGGACTTCTTCCTGATCTGTCACTCAGATGCTTGCGTTGCTGAGGAAAGTGTTTCTGTACGCGGAGGGAGAAAGGGCAGGAAGGTGGTAAGGGGTGGTTTGTGTCAAGCTTGTGCGTGGATGTGTGCGTCAGGTGATAAGGAGGAACATTCGCTCACCAGGTTTTGCAATCTGAAACCGGCTTTACTTTGAAACCAAACAAGATGAATTCTTGGAGGTTGAAGACAAGATATAACAGTGCCTACAAAACTTTGTTGCTAAGGTCTCCTGACTTCTAATTCCAGCAAGGTCTCTCACCAGTCACCATGCTGTGCCTCAGTTTCCCCTAACATTATGTGGGGCAGGTTGTAGCCACAAACAGGGAGGGAGAGGAGGTGGATGGAGAGGAGGGATGTGGAAGAATGCTTACCATTTGCATGGTGCTTCAGGCTGCACGGTGGGATGCTGTGAGGAAAAGGAGGTGCAGCCTGTGGATTCTGCTGGCACGGCTGTGTGCTGAGCTCCACAGGGGGCTGGATGCTGGAGGAGAATCCGTAATGACTGGGGTGCTGTGTGCCAGGGCTGAGACAGTGATTTGCTAAAGCCTCTGTTTGTTTGGGAAGAGAAAGGGAGTTTGTGACTTGTCACTTGGGAAACAGAGTGGGGATTCAGTGGCAGAGGGCAAGCTTCTTGGCTGGGCCTCCCCAGGCAGCCACGCCGTGTCTGTTTGTGTGTCAGGGGAGCAAAGGGGACCCTGGTACAGGCCATGACTGGCAACTGGCCATCCCTGGCCCCTACCACTTCACCTCCTCCTTGCAGAGCCACTCCTGAGTGGCCAAAGATAGCCCTGAGATGAGCACACATGACAGACTAGTGCGTGTAAGGGCAGGGAGAGGAGTAAAAGCCTTGCTTGAAGAGACAGATGGGATCTATGCTACCTCCCTGCCTGGCTTAGTCCTTATGCAGCAGCACATGCTACTGTGTCCACACTGCTTCTTCCCAGCCCAAGAAGGCACCTTCAGCAGGGTTGTGCCTGGTGCGGTGCCAGGTCACAGGCTGGGGACCCATGTTGGGCTAATGTGGGGGACGAGTCAAAACTCTTCCTCCCCTGAGTTCCTGCCCTATCTCATCCCTGCTGTGCTTCTTCAAATGTAAGTCCTGCCTCATTTCTTTGAGATGGAGACTCATGGGTGGTGGAGAGAGTTGTTGCAGAGGGAAAGGGGATTGTGAGGCACATAGGAGCATGGAAGGGATGGAGGCAATAAGAAAGAGGGAAGACCTGAGAAAAAAAGGGCAGAAGCAACAATGGAGGAGAGGGATGGAGAGGGAGGTAGGATGAGAGCAGAGTGTCCCTGCAGTGACAATGCGGTGTGGAACACTTTAATGCTTTTATAGATCTGACAGGCTACAATTCAACCTGCCCATGCTTGTATTGGGCATGGATGCGGTCTGAAAAGCTGTGACAGGAAGACCATCCCTGCATCTCTGCTCATCTCCCATCCACCTCCTTAACCCAAGGACCAGTCTGAGATTCTCTTCTCCTGCTCTGAGCTGTGTTCTCCTCTGGATGTTCCTCTGTTCCTGATAAGGCCATGTCTCTATGGCCACGTGGAGCCAGAGAGGATGGGTGTACTGCCCAGCACTGCTGGGAATTGCCTGGCTTGGTACTGGAGGGATGTTGGTGAGGTCTTAGAGGGAGCCGCAGACTTGCCTTTAGACTGCTCTCCAGAAATACTTATGTCCACATTACCTGACATAGACAATGTCTGCAGGGAATAAATTCAACATGCTATGTGAGGCAGAATTTTCTTTTTAATTGTCCTGTCAACATATCCCATAAGAACCAAATAGCAGCAATTAGGTAAGAGGGATTCATGGAAGTTTCTCTTCTTCTTTTACAAAATATACTTGAGTACGCATCCACCAGGCAAAGGAGTGTCCTAGGTTTGGCTGGGGTTAATTATCACAACCAGCTGCTGGCCTCAGCAGCTGGGAGGGGCCACAGCCCGGGTAAACAACTGAACCAGCCAATGGGATATTCTATACCACACTGAGCCATGCCCCTATAGAAGGGGAGGGCTGGCCTAGGGTAGGGGTGCTTGCTTTCAATTTACTTCAGTGTGTGCCTTCTGCGTGGCTTGAGCAGGGATAGTGGCATTTTGGGCACAGGTAGAGCCTTCCTGGCTTCTATTGCTCGCTTCCTCGGTAATTTCATTAGTACTATCATCAGTACTGTTGTTTTCTTCTCTCTGTGTTGTTTTATGAAGCTGTCGTTATCTTAAGCCCTGGGGTCTCACCCTTTTACTTGCTCCTGATTCTCCTTCCCATCTGACAGGAGGGGTGGGAGGGGTAGGGAGTAGGAAGCAGTGGATGAGTGGCTGTGTGGTGTTTAGCTGCCAGCAGAGGTTAAACCATGAAAGGTAGATATGCAAGGTCTGTCATAGTCTAGGTAGATTTCATACAGATGTTCTGAGTGTCATTGTTGAGGGGACTGTGGCAGTTTCCAGAGGCTGGAATGCCAATGTCGGCTTGCAGACAGGCTTGCAGGTGAACACAGCCAGTCACGTATTCACCGTGACACAAACCTGTGGGTGCTTCTTGCCCATCTTGAGTTTCCTCCCTGTCCCATTGTTGTATGACCAATGGGCCACAGGGCTTGAAGTCAGTGGCATATCAGGGCCATCAGGCTGTGCCCTGCTCTGAACTCCCATGCCTTTTAAAGCCAGCCAGCATGGTGAAACCTATTGAGAACTGACCCAGCACAAAGAGAGAAACATTCATATAATGGGGCTACTTACTGGAGTTCCCCATCATTTCCCATTGCATTACATGTCTTGGGGCTGATTCAGCTGAAAGGCAATCAACGAAGCTAACAGCCAAGCATTGTTCTGCTCACCTTCTGATTTACTTCTTTTCATCCTCACTGGGTTTCATCTCCTCCCAGGTTCATGCATCCCCCAGCACTGAGGTCACTTTCTTTTTATTGCACCTTAGGCTGTATATAATCAAGCTAGCTCCATTCCTGCCCTGAATCTTCTGGGGTCAAGCTGGAAATCACTATTCGGCAAGAGACCCAAACAAATGAGCAAAACTAGCTTGGTCAGTCAGAACAGAGTGGAAGTTATCCAAGAAAACTCGCACTGATCAATTCCAGTCACCTCCTGTGTTTAAAGTGACTCAGTATCTCCATTTTTAGGATGTTGCTGGGGAGCTGAATTCTCTTCTGATTTCTCTTATATCAGTGGTCCCTACCAACGGTGTTTGTGAGACTTTTTCCCGTATCTGCTTAGATGAGGAACTATTGGAAACTATGCTGGTAGAATAATGGGTGCTGGGACAAAGCCAATCATAAAGAAAATATTAAAAACACACTGAAAAAACCCTCACAAAGCCTCCCCCCGCTTTCCCTGAACAATAAGTTATCAAGTCCAGATGGTTAAATCCGAGAGTTTGGAAGGAGCTTAAGTGATTGAGCTGCTAACAAAAATATGCAATCTCTTGTGAAAAAAAAAAAAAAAAAACTAATAATNCTCTTGTGAAAAAAAAAAAAAAAAAGCTACTGATTCGGGGAATTGGAGAAGACCAAATGTTGTACCTATATTTAAAAAAAGACTCCAGTGATGATCCGGGGAATTAAAGATCAGTAAGCTTTGCATCTGTGTCTGGTAAACTGGTGGGAATGATAATTAAAAAGCAATGCTTGAAGACATCTGGAAGATTGTGGGCTGATAGGGCCTAACCAGCATGGATTCAGCAGAAGAAAACCGCATCTTGCTGATCTCCTACAACTCTTTGAATGTGTCAATAAAGCAGTGGATAAAAGGAGAACCAATTGATATAATGTATTTAGACTTCCAAACGGCTTTTGAAAGATCCTGCACAAGAGCTACTAAGGAAGCTAAGTAGTCAGTGAGAGACAAAATATTGACACAGATCAAAAACTGAGTAGGAGAGTGAAAGAATGAGGGGATTAAACAGTCAAGTTTCACCACAGCAAAAGGTTAACGTGGCCTCCAGGTTCTCTTCTAAATCCCATGTGATTTACTGTATTGTTTAATGACTTGGAAAGGTGGGAGGAGAGATATGCCTTATGAAAATCTGCAGATGAGACAAAGTTATTAAGTTGGCTGTGGCCAGAAAGGGCTGTGGGAAATGCTGGGGAAAGAGAGCTAAGCTAAATGAATGTACTGTGCTCTGGCAAACGAAGCTCAGTGTTGATATGTTTGAAGTAATGTGTATTGCAGGGCAGACTAACAACTCTTCAGATACCCCCAAAGGTCCTGAATGAAGGGTATCAGCCAAATGAAAGCGTGGGTGGATGTGAGCTCTTTGCAGAGCTCTGGCCCATGTGGTGCTGCCCTCAAGCAGGCAAAGTTTGGCTGCAGAGGCAGTGGGTAGAAAGAACTCTGTGGAAGAGTGCAAGGCTCTTGATACACCTTCAGTGCTGCCTCTTTTGGAGTTGCATGCTGGACTGGGCTTGGCCTGTTTCTGAAAGGATGCTGGAAAATTGAAGAGGGTCTGAGATGAGACAGAAAGTTTGTGAACACCCCCAAGTGAAGAGATGGAGGAAACAGGGATTGCTGGTGTCAGAGAGTGCTCTGGGAGCGGCTATTGGAAGGAAATAAAATTATGAGACTCATGAGTACATCTGTCCTTCCTTTCCTCATCATACAGGAGTGAGGGAATGCACAGTGAAATTAAAATGCATGGGTTCATTCAGGTTCACAGGGTTGGATTGCGGAGCTCTTAAGTCATGAGATTTTGTCAGGACCAAGAATTTAGAAAGGTTCATAGTGGACTTGCATATTTTTGTGAAGAGCAAGAGTGCACAAATAAGCTTTAATTAAGGATGAGCCCAATTTTGGAGCTTGAACCTTCAAGTTCAGTCTTCAGAACCTGTATTAACCTGCAACTCATAGCACTAAATCAGAACATGAAAATAGAAGCATATTGTACCTCACACATCTGCTTTGAGGTTTTTCCACCTTTCCCCCCTAAAAATCTGGTGACGTCTGTTGTGAGGGTCAATGTGGACATCTTTCTGATCTGGAATGGTTGTTTCTCAGGGTGTACCTTACCTTAATAACACCTACTGGAACATAAGCAATGAAATTCTGTTCATGTCTCAACTCTTCCTAGCATCACATGCGTTCAGGAGTGTCGTCAAGCTCAGGGAAGAATGGGGTCAGATTCTCTCCTAACATAAACTGGCATAATCACGTCAAAGTCAATAGCAAGAAGCAGGGTTTTCAGCCTCTGAGTTTGAACCTGGTTCCAGCGAAAACCAAACACCACACACGCATACGAAAAATGCAAAACCACCTAAACTCCTGAAATTGCTTGAGATCAGAAACCTAACCTGGGAATTTCCCAGACATTCCTGGAAGATTGCCCATGCTTCCAGCTCCTGCCTAAGCCATGGATGTGGGAATCAGCGCCAGGATAACAGAGTATTGCAGCCTTTCCATTTGCCAGACCAAGCTGGAGCCCAGAATTAAAAATCTGCTGGGTCTGAAGGGAGAAGAGAAATCCCTGAGCCTGTAGAGACTTTGAAACCTTATCTGTTATTTCCTCTTCTCTTCAATGTAAGGAACTGAGTCCATAAACACCTTCTCTCTGTCCTACAGCATTCCCTACCCAGGAGCACAACTACAGTTCTTGTTTGTTTGTTTGTTGTGGG